>SKCR01039837.1:0-60939 GCA_019454045.1 Zanthoxylum bungeanum
GTCTTTAGATGATATATCTTCAACTCTTGAGACGCATCCCAGTGGATATGTTCACATAGCCTTTCTCAAATTACATACACAATTTCTAAGAGAAAGACAGCAGTAAAGTCTCGGGAATCTGACTCAAAAAGACCCTGTTTGCCAATTTATAAGAAAATTGGATGGGAAGCTTGTCCCTGACGCATAGACGTCAATCAAGCCGCTGCTATTATTGTAAATATTATATCTCTTGGTCTTTTCCTAATAATTTTCATTTGTTGTTGTTTTTCTTTTTTTTATCCGACAGGATCCAGACCTTTTTGACTATCACGATTTATTTTACTGTTAACTAATAATTTTCATTTGGCAGGTACTAGTGCTATTATTTTACTCACCCTTTTCAGGTGTTATAAATTCAACTCATCATTGCACTTTTGAAGAAATTCAGAGTAAAACATGGAAGCCACTTCAAGAAGACGAGTTGAAAACATCTGTGTGTTTTGCGGTACTAGTGTTGGTGTTAAGCCACAATACGTAGAGGCAGCACTTGAATTGGGTCGAGTCTTAGCTGCAAGGAATATGCACTTAGTATATGGCGGAGGCAATCTTGGACTTATGGGGATCGTTTCAAATGTTGTACAGGAATGAGGCAGTCACGTTTTGGGAATCATCCCAAAACCATTGGCGGAAGCAAATCTTATTGGACCATCAAACGGAGATGAACTTATTGTGCCAGGTATGTCCGAGCGACTAGTGGAAATGATTAATCATGCTGATGCATTTATTGCTTTTCCAGGTGGCTTGGGTACATTGGAGGAAATTTTTATAGTGTTATCTTGGGCGAACCTGAACATACACCAGAAACCGCTTGGACTGTACAACGTTGAAGGATTTTATGATTTTCTTTGTGTGTTTCTTGATGATGCCCGGAGAAATGGGTTTGTGTCAAAACCTTTAAAAGAACTCCTATTCACTGCCAGAACTGCTCCAGATCTAATTGACCAAATCTTAGCCTATGAACCACAAATTGACCCTATCCTTTCAAAGATAAATTGGTCTGAGGACGATCGTGGAAAGAGGCGTCGGATTAATCTGGATCTTACCTTTAACTTTTCGTTTAGAGTTTCAGTTAACCAGGTACTATCTTCTAAACTCTTCTTCTACTGTTTAAGACATTGGGGACAATGTCTCATTTAGGTTTGGGGGAGGAAATTAGTTGATTAGTATCTTGTTTTTAGTTGTGTGTTTGTTTTTATTTTTAGGCCAAAATTTTTCGAAAAATACAAAAAAAAATTGAAATTTTTTCAAAAATTACAAAAATATTTTGCATTTTTGTGTTTTTATTTTGACTAAAAAGGTGAAATTGGTAAGAGATAGCTGAGTAAGGAGTTTCCACTCTCGTGTCTAAAACCTAATTCGAAACAAGTTAATTTTTGTTTATTTCTTTTTTAATTATTTAATTTGTGAATTCTCCATAATACTGACTAAAATGAATCTTCATATGCTCAGTTGGCAGGTATTATCAACATGGATAGTAACATACGGACATGAGCTATAATTGAAAAGTTTGTAATATTCAGTGCTCTAGTTTAATTGGAGGAAGCATCTCAAAAAGTGATGGAGTAAAAAAAAACGTCTGAGTTCCGAGTTATTAAGTCTGTAAGGGTGTTTTAACACCTAGTGCCCTAAAGCCAACTGGTTTGGGAGTCACTGGCCCAACACTCGCTACATGGATCAAGGATGTTGCAAAAATATATATATCTGAAGTCTGAGTAATTAAGTCCGTAGGGGTGTCTTAACACCTGGTGCCCTAAAGCCAACTGGTTTGGGAGCCACCGACCGAACACTCGCTACATAGATGGAAGATATTGTATATAAATAAAAAAATCAGAAGAATCATAAAAATTATTCCATTGCTGCAAAAAGGTGTGAATTCTGATAAAACTTTAGGACAAAAATATTACTCTCTTATCAACTGCACTTGTGACTGTTGTGGGCAAAAATGAGTTGATTAATATTTTATCGGCTGTGCATATGGAGAATGGTAAATATAATCGGAGAATTTACTTATTCAGTAATTTAGAAAGAAAGAAAACAACTAGTAACTTGGAGTAGAAGTTTCACCTGATTAGTCACTAACTTCTTTATTCTATTTTCTCTTGTCTTTTTGGTTTTGTGTGCATTAGTTTTATTATCTTTTTACTTTTGTAAAAAGTTTGTGGGTATCGTTCCTGTAAGCCCTCACGAGACTATAACTCGTCCACTAGGGACACCTAGGAGTTTAAAGGCTTGTTGCATATGCTAAATGCAACCGTGATCCATAAGAAAGTGGCTTAGTTTATTTTAATTGTTTCTTGTATTTTATTTTGTTGTTTTGCTCGAGGACTAGCAAAATGTTAGGTTTGGGGGTGTGAAGAGCGGAAAATATATCAATATTTACCGCCCCTTTTACTTAATATTTTGTTTAGTTTCTCGTGTTTGATGAACGTTTTGATGTGTTTTAGTTTATTTTGCAGATAAAATAATATTGGGACACAATGAAATCATTTAGGACGAAATGTGGGTCAAATAAGTGCAAAAATTTCACTTGACATATTAATTTTGGAGATTGGAAACGTGAGAGGGCGTTTTAACGAAGTGGAGTTTTGGAAATTCCAGTTTTCCGCATCTGTCGTATTTTGGTCATAACTTCTTACTCCGATATCGGATTGAGCTGATTCAAGTTCCAGATTAAATAAGACTCAAAGATATACAACATTGAAAGACAAAATAATTTCGAATTCTGAATATTTAATGCCCGAAATTGATGAACCATCCAGAAGTGTGTTGTGTGTAATTATTAAAGTCATTTTCAAAGCAAAAAATAAATTAATAAATAAATAAGAAAAATTATCAAATCACCACCAAACATGATAAGTAATTAGTGGAGCAATTAATAATGGATTTGCTGGATGATTTGATGGTGGCAAAATTTTGCCTATAAATACCAAGCCATTTCATTTGTAAATTCATACTTTCTTCTAAGGAATTCCTTAAGAATACTAAGAAGATTGTATCTTGTTTGTTTATATACAGCTTTCAGTAATTAATTTCCGCTTTCGCACTTTCTTTTCTTTACTTTTCAGTTTTTACTTTCCGCAATTTACTTTTACGCACAATACTTTTCTTTCTTTAATTTTCAGTTTTTACTTTTCAGTAATGAGGAGGTAACTCCCCTTTTCTGGGGTAAAAGGTAAAACTTTTATTACGAATATTTAGATTAATTTCCCTTAATTATAATATATAAAATAGTTAAAACCTGACTTAACGAGGATACTGCCATATTGGTCGGTTGGTAATTATTTAAATTGGTTTTAACCTGACTAAACTGGATACCGCCTGATTGGTCAGTTGGTAATTATTAATTTGACTTAATCTGGATACCGCCTATATGGCTGGTTGGTAATTATCATGCAAAGTTAATTTATTATATTAAGGGAGATATCTAAAATAGAAGTAATAAAAGTGGTTCCTTTTACCTCAGCATTTTCTTTTATTGTACTTTTACTTTATTTACTTTTCAGTAATTTACTTTTCAGCATTTTACTTTTCAGCATTTAATTTTTAGTATTTAATTTCAGCATTTTACTTTTCAGCAATTTACTTTTCAGCATTTTACTTTATGTCTTTTATTTTATTTAAGTTTTTACTAGCCCTAATTATGTGTCGTAACTAAGTTAGTTATCTGGGGTTGTGATGAATTCTAATATCACCGGTTTATAAGGGGTTATTTTATAGTTTGGGTAATTTAAATGTTTACTTATTAAGTCTTAAGCTTAATGCGTCTTGTTAATGGCCACTAATAAAATTGATCTGGTAAATCTAAAATAAACTTGATAAAGGAATTTTAGGTTTCAGCCTTATACTTAATAGCCCACGATCTTCCTTGAGGATAAATAATCCTTTAATAGATTTCCTTACAGGATAGACATATACATGTCGGGCGGGGGTACCCATAATTGGAACTTAAACTTAATGAATCCAGGTAATTTGGTTGACATAGACATATGGTTCAATTGGGTTATACTGGGTATTTGCGTCTGACCATCGACAGAGGCTTTCGCAAAGTTTAGTGTTCCAGGTTAGAAAACCGATATATTACACAAAAATGAAATAACCACTTCATCTTTAAAATGATATTGGAAGATTCACAACCCTAGATAGTTTCCTAATATTGAATTTTCTTAAACCTACTTTCGCACAATTTTATTTATTTGTTTTTAAATTTAAAATCATCACCATTTCAAAGCACTCAATCAACCTGTTAGATACTAGTAAAATTAATAGATTAGGTATTAAGTCCTTGTGGGATCGATACTTTTTATACTACTTGAACGATAGGTGCGCTTGAGTTATACGCGTGTGATTATGCACTGGTCAGTTAATTGTGATTTTTATCTTTTATGTAGGTGAAATAATACTTTGGATGAATATCTAGAAAAATGGATTGACATTGGATTTTAGAGGCCGGAAATTTAATAAGGCGTTCTAACAATTTATAACCTCAGAAATTTTAACCCCGCGCAATGTTCATATTTTGGCCATAACCTTTTACTCCGATATCGGATTAAAGTGATTCTAGTTCCAGATGAAACAATACTCAAAGATCTACAACTTTACTGCTAAAAAGAGTTTCAAATTCTGAAGTTTTCAAGGCAGAAATTGATGAAGAAACCAAAGTGTGTTATATGTAAAAGTCATTGTCAAATCAAAAATAAAATAATAAAAAAAATGTCAATTTCTCCACCAAACATGCTTGGTGGAGGATTTGGTGGAGGAAATGGTGGAGTGTTTGGTGAAGAAATTGGTGGAAGCCTTTTCTTTGCATATAAATTTGTAATGTCTTTTAATTTTAGTAATAAAATTATGTGTGTTTTTAATTTCAGTCTGAGTAGTTAATTACTTTCTGCTTGGGGAATAGGTGAAACTTTTATTATTTAAAGTTTAGATTAATCTCACTTTATATTATAATATATAAATAGTAATGAATAATAATTAATTGAGATATGGATTAATTATAGACGAATGGTATCACCGCCTTTATGGATGGTTTTATGTTTTTGGCATATTTAGTACCTTGGCAGGACTAGTTATCTACAGAAATGACTACCGCTTTTATGGCCGGTTTTATATGTTTTGGCATAGTTAATTCCGAAAGTAAATTAATTGGGTTATAATGATAATTTATATATTATAAAAAGTGAGATTTCTAATATAAAATATTAAAAGTGGATCTCATAACCCCATCATTTTATTTTATTGTTGTCATTTAATTCAAATTATTCAAACAAATCAATTTTTTGTCCTTTCGCTTTAATTATTATTATACCATACTAAAAATCTATTCCATGTGGATCGATCCCGAACTTACCGGGTTATTTTATTATTTCGACACTCTTATACTTGAGAGTACAGAACCACTTTTAGAGCGTGTCAAGTTTTTGGCGCCATTACTGGGGAATACAATTTAGTAGATAGAATAATTCTTTTTCTTTATTTTATTTTCATTTTCATTTTATTTTATTTTGTAGTTTATTTTTTTTATCTTGTCATTTATTTCATTTTTGTAAATATTTGATGAGCGGTAAATATATCAATATTTATCGCCCATTTTACTTAATATTTTGTATAGTTTCTTGAGTTTTATGAATATTTTGATGTGTTTTGTGTATTTTGTAGATAAATAAGGTTTAAGGACTCACTGGAATCAAATCAGGGCCAAAACAGCGAAAAATAGAGCAAAAGGGCAAAATTGTCAATTTTGTGTCGCGACGCGCAACCTTTTGCGTCGCGACCGCTAACGTGCGCCGGACATGTGTCAAAATCAGAGAAAGCTTTCTATCATACGCATGCTAACATGCGCCGGCCACGTGTCAACATCACAACAATCGTGCTAAAATATGTCGGACACGTGTCATCATCCCATGCTACCGACACTGCACGTTATTGCTTACGTCAGAGTCGCGACACGCACAACTTCATGCGTCTCGACACCGAGCCAATAATTCAGTCTGCCGACAGCTGCGTGCCACGTGTCATCATCTCAGCAAGGCGCGTACCACGTGTCATCAATCTATGGCGCATCGCGACGCGCAAGGTTACACCCATCGCGACGAGAGTGACCAAGATTTGCCTATAAATTCAGGCCGATTTCATTTCAAAATTTCATACCTTTCTGAAGTTCCTAAAGGGGATTAAGGATTGTATCTTGTTTGTTTAGTTTTAGTTATTTAATTTAAGTATTTTTATTTTTAGTAGTAGTAGTAATACTTTCCTAAGGTCCTGAATAAGGATCTAATGACTTTATTTTTTATTATTTAATTTTTGCACTATCAGTTATGCATTTTTATTTTTAATAGTAGTAGTTTATTTTCTTTTTATTTCTTTTATGTTAAGTAGTTAATTTTTGATGGGGGAAGGGTGAAGGTTTTATTATTATAATTTAGATTAATCTCCATTTAATTATAATATATAAATTATCTTAAAACCTGACTTAATTGGATACCGTATTATGGTAGGATAGAATTAATTAAATTGATTTTAACCTGACTAAATTGGATACCGCCTTTATGGTCGGTTGGAATTAATTCAAAACCTGACTTAATCAGGATACCGCCTATATAGTCGATTGGTAATATCATGCAAATTTATATATTATAATAAGAGAGATTTCTAAATTAGAAATAATAAAGGTAGATTAATCTCACTTATATTATAATATGGAAATTATAATTTAATAATATGAATTAAAGTTGATACCGCCTTAATGGTTGGTTTTATTTATGTAACATAATGTGACACCGCTTATATGGTCGGTCTTTAGTTGACAGATGATTACCGTCTATATGGCTGGTTTATGGATAAATAGTAACACCACCTTTATGGCTGGTTTAATGTAATTGGGTAACACTGACAATTTCTATATTATAATAATGTGAGATTTCTAAAAGTGGATCTCCTAACCCCAGCATTTTATTTTTAATCTAGGGAAGTGATAAGCACAAAATTTACATGCTTAAAAATTGATTCAATTATATTATGTTTAATACTTTAGTTTGTTTATTGAATCTTAAACTTAATGCTTCTTGTTGCCTGATCACCAATAAGATTGATGTGGTAAACTTAAAATGAACTTGGAAAAGGGATTTTAGGTTTCAGCCTTAGATTCAATAGCTCACGATCTCACTTAAGGACAGATAACCCTTAATAGATTTCCTTCCAGGATAGACATATACTTGTCGGGCGGGGGTAGCCATAATTGGAACTTGAACTTAATGAATTCAGGTAACTTGGTTAACATAAACATATGATTAATTGGGTTATTTGGGTGTTTGCATCTGACCATCGATAGAGGCTTTTGCATATCTTCGTGTTCCAGGTTAACAGACTGATTTATTACACATATATAAAAGAATCAATTTATCATTAGAATAATATTATGTGGAATCACAACCCTAGATATTTGTGTCTTTTGTTTATTTTCCTTAGTATTTTCTTTTGTGTTTTTATTTATTTAGCAAATCCACATTCTACCAACCAATCAGCAATAATTCCCTTCTCTCTTTAATTAGATTCTTGTAAATAAATAGTATCAATAATTAATAACAATAGTAGAAATTAAGTCCTCGTGGGATCGATATTTTTATACTACTTGAACGATACGTGCGCTTGTGTTAGGTGAGTGATTTCACCGATCAAGTTTTTGGCGCCGTTGTCGGGGACTTTTTTTTCTTGAGTTATTAATTGTGAAGCTATCTATTTTACTTGTACCTAATTTTCTTTATTTTTTATATGTAATTTTTATTTTTTTTCTTTTATTTTCAGGTGGTTGAAAATGGATCTTCATTGAGTGATAAAAGAATTATGAGCTTTACAAGGTAAAGATACACCCCAAATCAGAGAGCAACATGCCTGTTTTCTAAGACATGTTGTCCAACCCAATAAATATCCATGGATGTCAGAACCAATCAGTACAATATTTTCCCAACCATTTTAGAACGCAATGGGGAGATGTGAGATATATGATGGTAACCACCCGAGAGATCAATGCATATACCTCTACAATTCAGGGTGGCAGAATTATCAGAATCCTTCATGGTATGAAGAACCAGCACATTTCACTGAACCATATTCTCTATCTTATCCACCATCTACCTACGATCTTCATCAAGAACCAGAGCCATCAAAGAAAGATCGGGTGATTGACATGCTCAAGGATTGGCTCAAGAAACATGACGAAAAGTGAGATGCAATGGATGAAATATTTCAGAGTAAAACGGCATCCATACAAAGAATGATAGATCAAAATGAGAAAATTAACAGAAAGCCTGAGCTACATACCTCAAGGAGTATTTTCAGAAGAAACTGATGAAGCCTTCAAGTACCAAACATTTCATGATGACACCTTAACAAAGGACGAGGCTGAGCAGTATCAAGAATCTGAGGTATTAGTTCTGTATCCCGAACCACCAGAATATTAATTTGATCTTTATTATTCTTCAGAATTTGACGAAGAACAAGTAGCAGAGCTGTCTGTACCAATTACAAGTGAGGATGAAACTTTGCATACTCAAAATGAAGATCTTGGAGCATGTATTACACTGATGTTCGAAGAAGAGCTACCCGAGCCATTCATATCAACCACAGATGACAAAAGCCTACAATCGGACACATCTTTACATCCTAAGGTTGACACATATAGAGCATGCATTCCACAGATGACAGATGAAGAGCTGAACAATGAAATCCTAAAATACATATGTGAAGAAAAAAAGGAGCAAGATGCAGAACAGATGGAGGAGTAAATGTATGACCATATTGAAGATATCATACATTTAGGAGAAACATCATTGTATTGGGGAGTACAAATCAAAGACACCGCCCAAAAGCTTGACAAAATGGAACTCTCATTCAAAGTCAAGCACTATACGAGACCTCCTGATTTTCTTTCTTTCTTTTTAGGAACCATTGGAGCGACGAAGATTAAAAGGGTGGCACAAGCACTGACAAAATTATTTTTACCACTTTACCGTTGGAAAAGACCCTTCAAAAGCAATCCTAATGGGATTGTCTCTAATCGGACATCCAAAACCACGCTGAAGCCTCATTGACAGATGGACTTCAGTAACGTCTGGCTGAAGACGAAAAATTCAGCGCTAGTAGGGAGGCAACCCATGTAATTTTTATTTTTACAATTTATGTTTTATTTTGTGTATACATGTTGTAGAGTTTTAATTTTGTGAGATATTTTCAGGGAAAACACAAACGGAGCATTTAAGGAAAAAATAGATAAAGGAATGGTGTTTGGCAATCACAAGGATGAGATTTAATTCATTAGTGATGGTTGAGTAAGAATGGATTCTTGAGATGCATCCTAATGGATTTATATACCAAGCGAGTGGCGTATTGCGTACACAATTCCGTTGCCATAATAATAATATTTTTCATTGCTTTTCGGTTTGATTTCCTTAATTTACGCCGACATGATCCAAACTTTTTGACTTTCACCATTTATTTTATTGTTTAGCTAATAATTATCATTTGGCAGGTACTAGTGCTATTATTACTCACCTTTTTCAGGTTCTATAAATTCAGCTTGTTATTGCACTCTTGAAGACATCCAAATTTGAGAAAGAAATACATAAAAAAAATATGGAAGAACCTTCATGAAGACGAGTTGTAAACATCTGTGTGTTTTGCGGTACTAGTGTTGGTTCTAAACTAGAATTTGTTGCGGTAGCACATGAATTGGGTAGAGTCATAGCTGAAAAGAATATGCACTTAGTATATGGCGGTGGCAATCTTGGATTAATGGGGTACGTTTCAAGGGCTGTACATGAAGGAGGTAGTCAAGTTCTGGGAATCATCCCAAAACCTTTGGCAGAATCGAATCTTATAGGACCATCAAACGGAGAGGAACTTATCATGCCAGGTATGTCCGAACGACTTGTTGAAATGATTAACTGTGTCGATGATTTTATTGCTTTACCAGGTGGCTTGGGCACGATGGAGGGAATGTTTACAGTGCTATCTTGGGCGAACTTGAACATACACCAAAAACCAATTGGACTGTTTAACGTTGATGGATTTTATGACTTTATTTTTGTGTTTGTTGATGATGCCCGAAGAAATGGGTTCGTGTCAAAACTTGTAAAAGATATTCTCTTCACTGCCATAACTGCCCATGATTTAATTGACCAAATCTTAGCATTTGAACCACAAATTGACCCTATCCTTTCCAAGATAAACTGGTCCGATAATGATCGTGGTAAAAAGAGTCGGATAAATCTGGATCTTAACCTTTAATTTTCTTTTTAGATATAGAATTTCAGCTAACCAGGTACTGTCTTCTAAACTCTTCTTCTACTTTTTAGACATTGGGGACAATGTCTCAATTAGGTTTGGGGGAGGGGAATAGTTGATTAGTATCTTGTTTTTATTTTTTTTCGTTGTGTTATTTTTGCTTAATTTTTAGTCAAAAATTTTCAAAAAATTTTCAAAAAAATTCTATTTTTTTGTGTTTTTATGTTTTTTATTTGACTAACCATGTGAAATTGGTGTGAGATAGCTGAGTAAGGAATTTCCACTCCTGAGACGTATCTCAACCTATTTCGTAACAAGTTAATTTTTGTTTTATTTCCTTTTGAATTATTTAATTTATGAATTCTCCATAATACTGACTAAATTGGATCTCCATATGCTCAATTGATATGTATTATCTACATGCATGGTAACATACGGCCATGAATTGTAAGTGAAAAGTTTGTAATATTCAGTGCTCTAGTTTAATTGGAGGAAGCATCTAAAAAGCAATGGAATAATAAGTGAAAAAAAAAATTAAACATCTGAGATCCGGGTAATTAAGTCTGTAGGGGTGTTTTAACACCTAGTGCCCTAAAACCAACTGGTTTGGGAGTCATTGGCCCAAAGCTCGCTACATGGATTAAAGATGTTATAAAAAAATATATATATCTGAGATCTGAGTAATTAAGTCTGTAAAGGTGTCTTAACACCTAGTGCCCTAAAGCCAATTGGCTTGGGAGTCACTGACCCAAAACTCGCTACATGGATTGAAGATGTTCTAAAAAAAAGTCAGAAAACGTTCCATTGCCAAAACAAAATGTGTGAATTCTGATATAACTTTAGGACAAAAATATTATTCTCTTTTCAACTACACTTATGAATATTGTGGGCATAATGAGCTGATTAATACCTTGTTGGTTGTGTATATGAAGAATGGTAAAAATAATCGAAGAATTTACTTATTTAGTAATTTTGAAACAAAGAAAACAACTATTAACTTGGATAAGAAGTTTCACTTGTTTAGACACTAACTTGTTTGATTTTTTTTTTTTTTTTTTGCTTTTGTGTGCATTTGACGTTTGTGGGTATCGTTGATGTAAGCTCTCACGAGACTACAACTCGTCCATTAGGGACACCTAGGGGTTTAAAGGCTTGTTGCATACGCTAAATGCAACCGTGATCCTTGCAAAAGTTGCTTAGTTTAATTTAATTTAAGTTATTTATTTTATTTTATTTTTTTGTTTTGCTCAAGGACTAGCAAAATGTTAGATTTGGGGGTGTGATGAGCAGTAAATATATCAATATTTACCGCCCTTTTATTTAATATTTTGTATAGTTTCTTGAGTTTTGTGAATATTTTTATAAGTTTTGTGTATTTTGTAGATAAATAAGGTTTCAAGACTCATTGGAATCAAATCAGGGCCAAAACAGCGAAAAACAGAGCAAAATGGAAAAATTGCCACAAACTTCTGTGTCGCGACCGCTAACCTGCGCCAGACATGTGTCAAAATCAGAGAAAGCTTGCTATCATAAGCCGACCACGTGTCAACTGTTGGACAATTATGACCCATAGCATCACTATTTTTAAAAGACATGGTGTTTTTGTACAAATTAACTATGTGACAAAGGAAATTGCTCTTTTATCATTTTGTAATTGGATTACTTGGATATATAAATGATAAAAGTCCATATGATTAGTACCAGATTAATAAGATATTAGACAATATTAATCCATGAAAGGTTTAATCATTAAATATCATTAGTCGTAGTATTATCGAGACTAGACATCGATAATGCGGATTAGGCTAGTATTACACTTGTGCGCGTTATGGAAGCTTAACGACATAGTTCTCATATATTTAAGTGTTGGATACTTATGCAAGTATGATAAGAGTTTCTATTAGCCGTTGGACCGGGAACAGCTTCGCTATGGATAGACCTCTTGGAGTCCTATTGGTAGTACGACAATCAGTGTACACCTCTTCTGGGTTTACTGAGAATCATAGTGTATTGGGTGTGATGTCAAGATGGAAGTATCACTTCAGTCATATGGAGATGATGATCACGCAGGATACAGAACTAGCACTCTTAAATGCTGCAGCTACCGGGATAGTATGACTAGGTCATGATTATCCGATTACAGAGACTAGTTGCTGATGATCCGATATATGCTTCGTATGGGGCAGACACAATTCCAGCCCTAGGCCTAGCATGTGACATCCGATACTGGATTGTATTACGCAACACATTGTATATTACGCCTGACACAGATTATATATTCCTCGTTGAATATTCTGGAGAATTGGGTAGGCACGGTGCTTTGCTAGAAGCCAACCATGTCTTGTAAATCGGTGAGAATGTGGTACAGGATATGCACGTGTTCGGATAGTCCAATGACCGTATTTACTGCCAACATATCTAGGGATCTATTGGGTCCCTTCCCAAAGATTCACCGATGACATCTAACTCGAACATAATTGATCTGGGATTAATTATGAGAGAGAAAATTAATCTGGGATTAATTACGGCAAGAATTTATCTGGGATTAAATTCGTCAAGAAGAGAGAACGCGATTAATTTGGAATTAATCGGCAAAGTAAATTTAATAGTTAAATTGGATTTTACTATTTAATTTATTTAATTGGGCTAAAATAATATATCAGATATATTAATTGAAATTGGATTTCAATACGGAATTAAAATTTGATTTTAATTCAAGCAGACGAATTAATTTGGAATTAATTCATTAGCGACTTTCGTAATAATTTTGCTAGGAATAATTATTTAATTAAATTAGATTTAATTACGTCGCGATGGAAAATTTGTTTAATTGGATTAAACGAACCCGGGCCCAAAGAGTGTTGTGTAAGCCAACTTGAATTTTGAATTTAAAGCGGTGGGACCCACTTACTTACATCAAATGTCTACACATTGATGGAAGTGGTTGGCAAGTATTAATTGGATTAATTACTCAACACAACTACCAAGTCAACATAACTTTAGAATGTGAATCAAGTTCGGAACTATTCATCATCTCTCTTTTCTTCTCTCTTTGGGCGTGAGCCTCAAACCTTGGAGGGCAAATTTTTGCTTCAAAAATTTGTAAAAGCTAGCACTTTTGGAGTCAACTAAGGTGATAGGGAAACTCACCATTGAGTTTGGAATTCAATTTAAGGCTTGGAGCTTCTACATCCAACAAAGAAAGTTTTGAACTTCAACCGATCAATGTAAGTATAGTCTGCAACTTATCTTGATATATTCACACACAAATCATGATTTAGAGATCCTTGGCATGTCTAGGACACTAACAATGGTATCAGAGCCATATCTAAGCATGATTTGAATCTAGGGTTCTAAACTTTAATTTGGGAATTTTATGCTTGGAGTATGAAAATTCGAAATTGGTTGTTTTTTTTTTTGTGGTTGGATGATGATGAATTGGATTTGTGTATCATTGGATTTTTGAAATTGATTGGATCAAAAATTTCCCCAAATCCTAAGCCTTGGCCGAAACTTGAACCCTTAAATGCTCATGGTGATTTTTGAAATTTGACAATTGGATATGTTAAAAGGCATGAAATTGAATGTTAATTGTTGATTTAATTGGAATGAAATCAAAATTAGATGTTAATTTCATGTGTTTGCCGTGAGTTTGAGCATGTTGATGGATGAGTTGATTTTGCTTCAATTTTGTGTTGGACATGAATTTGAAATTAAGCATGATTAATTGGATTAATTAGTGTTTTGGAAACATTAGATTAATTGATTGATTGTGTTAATTACACTTTAAATTAAATTACTGTGATATTTGGAATATTATGTTAATATAAATTAGTCTTTAAAATTGGATTGGGCTAATTTGTTATATTTTGGCTAATGGGCTTAGTTGGGCCATGTTTGGTTTTTGACAATTGAGTTAGATCCAATTGGGCCTAAAACCATTTCCATAAAGTCCAAATATGAATTTTGGGCCTTTTATAATTTAATTGGGCCTAATGGGCCTAAATTGATTTTTGGCATATGGTGATTCCTAATTGGGCCCTGGCATTTTGGGTTTGATCCATAATGGCCAAAGCTTATGCCTAAAGAATTAATTGAAAGCCCATTGGACTTTAATTGAAAGCCCATTAGACTTTAATTAAATAGTATTGGATGCTAATTGGGCCTTTGAGACCCATTTAGATTGGATTTGGAATCCAAGTCTAAAAGGCACTAAAATAAATGTAATTGTTTAATTTGTAATTAAACATGAATTAGTACTGGATACAATTTAAAATTGGATTTAAAATTGTAGTTTGATATAATTCAAGAATACTTACTTTGAGTATTTATTCTTAAACGAGTTGGAGTCGCGCAAATCAAATCGTTATATGAACATTGGATGGTCATTAATCAAAGATTAATTAATTGGATTAGATTGATTTACAGCATGCTTTGTGTCAATACTTGGATGTATTTATATGAATAATGTATATCGGATGGATATTAGATGGGTGTGGGTAATTTTGGAAATTGTTGTAAGTATGGTACTTATTAATTAAATTGGACCTGCTTGTCCAGCCTTTCACCTCCTTATCTCTTTGTATTTCTCTTCTCACCATTTCCCCTCAATGCAAATGAGGTTTCTCTAATGTATTATGTAATTGGGTAGAAGTATGTAAAGTGCTAGCGGGAGAGAGGAAAAATAGTGATTTGTTCTAGGAACAAATTGTATTATATATTCATCCGCATATCATTATTAAATTTTACCGCACCTTATTATGCTTTTGGAATGCATGTTTAAGGGTGTATGATGAGACCTAATCAAAGATAATAAATTGGTTGCCAATTTACGCGAAAGACCCCCACTACAATATTAAGCGTTTTCCTTCCATTGAGTGGTTCTTTCTTAAGATCCAAGATTGTCTTTGATTTGTTGGCCAAAGTCAAGATCACTGTCCATCGCGGATGTGTTTGAACCATGAAAGCTTTGTTATATATCGCATGTCTTGGGCAGTTGTGACTTGTTGGCCAAATTCAAGGTCACTTCTGTACATCGATGTGGATTATGAAGCTTTCCCACTGTCAATGGGTCACGCTTAACTGGAATCATTAAGCTTGTTGAGCCAAAGCCAAGGCTTAGTTAATTCAGAAGAAAAGGTTAGGATGATATATTTCATATATGTCAGAGAAAAGGTTAGGATGAGATCCAATTGATCTTAGAGATCTACCTAGTTAAGTTTCATACAGCTTGTTGGCCAAAGTCAAGGTTGTGTGTTATTTAACAGGATCATAGCCCACTAGGAAACTGGGTTTCCCGAGTACTCCACAGAAGGTTGGAGGCTCACCGAAAAATAGTGGGAGGCTAGTATTAAATTTACAATTTCGTTTAATACTTGCTTATACGCGCTCTTTTAATTATTTATCGTCGTTATAAATATATTAGTTAGACAAATATTGAATATTGCTTTCTTTGATTAGTTAGACTGTACAATACACTACTCCACTTGTAGTTGGTTATATAGTTAGACTATAGTAACCATTACATTTTGAGTGTACTCGATATCGTTGATTGGATAGTTGGACTATTGCAATCGAGATGGCTGAAAAGATTAGCGTTAAGGACATCATCCTGGGTGATAATGTCTTTAACGGCTCCAATTTTCCAGATTGGGAGATGAATTTCAGGATAGTCCTGGGAGCTGAGAAGTTAATCTATATCATAAAGAAACCTCTCGGGCCTGAGCCCGGAGTTGAGAAAATAGTATAGCATGAGCTTTGGAAGACTCACCGTGATGATAACTTTAGTGCTCAATCTGTTATGCTTGCCGCAATGACTCCTCAATTTCATCGTCAGAACAAATGATTGGATCTTTATAGTATGATGTTGAAATTGAAGGATCTTCACATATCTAACCTTAGATCACAGAAGTATGAATTGTAAAAGAAACTCTTTCGCTCGCGTATGTCAGAGGGTACATTTGTCGAGCACTATGTGTCACAGATGATTGCTGACATCGAACAGCTAGGTCAGCTAGGCATAACCTTCGAGGCCAAGACTTCTATATATTTGATCTTACAGTCTCTGCCCGACTGCTGGGGCGGGTTCATCATGAACTATAACATGATGAACCAAGAGAAAAACTCTTGGAGAGTTAATGGCGATGCTGAAAGAAGCAGAGCCAAAGCTTCTGAAGGACAAGAAGCACGAGGCACACCTTACTTCGACATCCTAGAAGGCCAAGGCTTGGTCGAAGGCTTCTAGGGGTGTGAATAAAAGGAAGAAAAAAGTGTAGGGCCAAATCATCACACTCTTCTGGGAACACTAAGGACATATCCCAAGACGTTTGCCTACATTGTGGCAAACGGGGTCACTGGAAGCGTGACTGCCGAGAGTACAAGACAAAGTTGAAAGAAGTGAAGACGGGCTAGGCTCCGGCTTCAGGTATATTTGTTATAAACATGTCCACTACTGGTTTTAAAAAATTGGATTTTTGATTCTGGATGTGGTACTCATATTTGTACTGGTGTGCAGGATCTGCTGACAAGCAGAATACTGGCTTCAGGCGAGATCGACCTACGAGTCGGAAACGGGACGAGAGTCGATGTTTTGGCCGTTGGGACCTATGTTTTGTATCTGCCATTGGGGTATGTAATTACATTAGGTGACTGTTATTTTGTACCTAGTTTGACTAAGGAACATCATCTCTGTATCTTGTTTAACCCGATGGGGTATACCTTTGTATTCAGGAACACTGGGTGTTTTATATATAAAGATGACATTTTGATATGTACATCAGATGTTAATAATAGTCTTTATATTTTGAATATAAATGAATCTCAAACATATAACATGACAAACAAAAGGCTCAAATTGAGTAAATCAGATGAAACTTATCTGTGGCATTGTTGTCTGGGACACATTAATAAGACTCGTATATCCACTCTTTCGAAGAATAGATACTTGGATAGATTTGATCCTAATTCATATGATGTCTGCGAATTTTGTTTATTAGGCAAAGTGCCTAAAAAACCTTTTAGCGGTAAAGGTGTATGTGCCACCGAGCTGTTAGCCCTCGTTCTTGGTGACGTATGTGGGCCCATGTCTAGCCAGGATAAAGGTGGATATCAATATTTCGTAACCCTTACATATGTTGTTTCGCGTTATGGTTATGTGTATCTTATGAAACACAAGTCGTAAACTTTTGAGAAATTCAAAGAGTTTCGACACAAGGTAGAAAAATATATCGGTAAAAGTATTAAAACATTGCGGTTGGACCATGTTGAAGAATATTTATGTAATGAGTTTCAAGATTACTTAAAAGAATATGGTATTCTTTCACAGTGGACTCCTCCCGGAACACCTCAATTGAATGGTGTGTCCGAACAGAGAAATTGAACTTTGTTGGACATGGTAAGGTCAATGATAAGTCGTACTGAGCTACCAATTTCCTTTTGGGGATACTTATTGAACAGTGCAATACTTATTTTGAATAAGGTTCCGTCAAAGTCTGTTGGACAGACTCTATATGATATATGGACAGGAAAGAAACCGGGTTTCTCATTCCTGAAGATTTGGGAATGCTGGGTATATGTTAAACGTTTGGATGGTACCAAACTAGAACCCAAATCGGATAAGTGCCTATTTGTAATTGGTTATCCTAGGGAAACCAAAGGATATTATTTCCACAACCCAGAAGAGAACAAAAATATTTGTTGCTCTCCATGTAGTTTTCCTCGAAAAGGAATTCATAAATGCAGTGGTAAGTGAGAGGAAAGTAGAACTCGATGAAAATTGGAGTGATACTGTTCCTGGCACCGATCCCCTCATGGAACACGAACAGTTCATCAGGGATGAGACTGTTCCACAATCTTCTAATTCACAAGAACCGCGTAGGTCAGAGAGAGTCAGAAAATAACCTGAGAGGTATGGGTTTCTGATCTCACCTCATGTAGATATTAATCTTATTGAGGAATACAAACCGGATACGTATGAGGAAGTGATACAAGGTATCGACTCCGCTTTATGGCAAGATGTCATGAAGTCTGAAATGGATTCCATGTATACCAACCAAGTTTGGACACTGGTTGATGGCATTGTGCCTATTGGTAGCAAATGGGTCTTCATGGTGAAAACAGACATGGATGGCAACATACTAACGTACAAAGTTAGGCTTGTATCGAAAGGGTATCGTCATCAACATGATGTCGATTATGACGAAAATTTTTCACTTGTTGCCATGATTAAATCCATTCAGATAATGCTTGCTAATGCTGCATATTTCAATTATGAAATATGGAAGATGGACGTCAAAACCACTTTCCTTAACGGAAACCTTTTGGAGGATGTTTATATACAACAGCCTGACAGTTTTGTCATGCCAAAACATGCAAACAAGGTTTGCAAGTTAAATCGATCCATTTATGAATTGAAGCAAGTATTGCATGCTTGGAACCAACGTTTTGATGAGATCATATTACAATATGGTTTCATTCAAAACGAAGATGATTCTTATGTATATAAGAAGGTTAGTGGGAGCGCACTGACAATGATTGTCCTATACGTTGATGATGTATTGCTTCTTAGCAATGACATTCCCATATTAAAATCGGTGAAAGCTTGGCTTTCATTAAAATTCTCCATGAAATACTTGGGAGCTTTATTATAGGAATAAGGATCTACTAGGATAGATCTAAAAGTTGTTGGCACTCTCTGAGAACTCGTACATTGAAAGTGTTGAAGAGATTCAACATGGATCAGTCCTAAAAGGGGCTGCTTTCGGTGTCACATGGCATCTCTCTATCTAAGGACAAGTGTCCTAAAACTCAAGATGAGAGAGATTCAATGAATCGGATCTCGTTCGCTTCTGCAGTCGGATCGATCATGTATGACATGACATGTATGTGACCTGATATCTCATATGCTTTGAGCATATGTAGTCACAATCAGGCCGATCCAGGTGATGGTACTGGATTGATGTAAAGAACATCCTTGAGTATCTTAGACGAAATAATGATGCATTATTAGTCTATGGAGAAGGAGAACTTAAGGTGACTAGGTTCACCGTTGTAAGTTTCCAAACCGATAAAGATGACTGTTAGTCGCAATAAGGGTACATATTTTGTTTGAACAACAGAACAATGAGCTGGAAATCTTCCAAGTAAGACACTATTGCCGATTCCACAACAAAAGCAGAATATATTGATGCGCCTGAGGTAGTAAAAGAAGCATTTTGGATCTATAAATTCCTAATTGGATTAGGAGTAGTTATGTTAGCAGCTGATATGGGCTACAGCACAGGCTAAGGAACCACAGTCTCATCAATGATCTAAGTATGTACTTCGATGGTTTCATCTGATTCGAGAGATCACACATTGTGGCGATGTGAAGATCGAAAAATCGTTTCAGATGATAACCTTGCAGATCCGCTGATGAAAGCTATATCTCAGCAAAAGTTTAAGCGACCCGTACATAGTTCAGGTGTTGGACACTTGAGTGATTGGCTATAGGCCAAGTGGGAGATTGTTGGACAATTATGACCCATAATATCACTATTTGTAAAAGACATGGTGTTTTTGTACAAATTAACTATGTGACAAAGGAAATTGCTATTTTATCATTTTTAATTGGATTACTTGGATATATAAATGATAAAAGTCCATATGAATAGTACCAGATTAATAAGATATGAGACTGTATTAATCCACGAAAGGTTTAATCATTAAATATCCCTAGTCGTAGTATTATCGAGACTGGACATAGATAATGCGGAATAGGCTAGTATTACACTTATGCGCGTTATGGAAGCTTAATGGCATAGTTCTCATATATTTAAGTATTGGATACTTATGCAAATGTGATAGGAGGTTCTGTTAGCCGTTGGACCGGGAACAGCTTCTCTCTGGATAGACCCCTCGGAGTCTCATTGGTAGTATGACTATGTGTCTATGGGAATCCGAATCAGGGTAGGTGTATGTGGTCTTAACCTGAGACTTGCATCACTAATACTTGCGACAATCAGTATACTTTGGTTTTGGTCGTCCGGAGCTTTAACAGGTTCTGTGTACGCCTCTTCTGGGTTTACTGAGAATCGTAGTGTATTAGGTGTGATTTCAAGATGGAAGTATCACTTCAGTCATATGGAGACGATGATCAGACATGATACAGAACTAGCACTCTTAAATATTGCAACTATCGGGATAGTATGACTAGGTCATGATTATCTGATTACAGAGACTAGTTGCTGATGATCCGATATATATTTCATACGGGGCAGACACAATTCCAGCCCTATGTCTAGCATGTGACATCCGATACTGGATTGTATTACGCAATACATTGTATACTACGCCTGACACAAATTATAGATTCCTCATTGAATATTTCTGGAGAATTAGGTAGGCACGGTGTTTTGCTAGAAGCCAACCATGTCTTGTAAATCGGTGAGAATGAGGTACAGGGTACGTACGTGTTCGGATAGTCCGATGACCGTATTTACTGCCAACATATCCATGGATCTCTTGGGTCACTTCACAAAGATTCACCGATGACATTTGACTCGAACAGAATTGATCTGGGATTAATAATGAGAGAGAAAATTAATCTGGGATTAATTACGGCAAGAATTTATCTGGGATTAAATTCGTCAAGAAGAGAGAACATGATTAATTTGGAATTAATCGGCAAAGTAAATTTAATAGTTAAATTGGATTTTACTATTTAATTTATTTAATTGGGCTAAAATAATATATCATATATATTAATTGAAATTGGATTTCAATACGGAATTAAAATTGGATTTTAATTCAAACGAACGAATTAATTTGGAATTAATTCGTTAGCGACTTTCATGATAATTTTACTAGGCATAATTATTTAATTAAATTAGATTTAATTACGTCACGACGAAAAATTCGTTTAATCAGATTAAACGAACTCGGGCCCAAAGAGTGTTGTGTAAGCCAACTTGAATTTTGAATTTAAAGTGGTGGGACCCACTTACTTAGATCAAATATCTACACATTGATGGAAGTGGTTTGCAAGTATTAATTGGATTAATTACTCAACACAACTACCAAGTCAACATAACTTTAGAATGTGAATCAAGTTTGGACTATTCATCATCTCTATTTTCTTCTCTCTTTGGGCGTGAGCCTCAAACCTTGGAGGGCAATTTTTCGCTTCAAAAATTTGTAAAAGCTAGCATTTTTGGAGTCAACTAAGGTAATAGGGAAACTCACCCTTGAGTTTGGAATTCAATTTAAGGCTTGGAGCTTCTACATCCAACAAATAAAGTTTTGAACTTCAACCGATCAATATAAGTATATTCCGCAACTTATCTTGATATATTCACACACAAATCATGATTTAGAGATCTTTGACATGTCTAGGACACTAACATCAACATCACAGCAATCACGCTAAAATACGCCGGACACGTGTCATCAACCCATACTGCCGACACTACACGTCATTGCTTACGTCAGAGTCGCAACACACACAACTTCACGCGTCGCGACACGAGCCAATAATCCAGTCTGCCGACAGCCGTGTGCCACGTGTCAACATCTCAGCAAGGTGCGTGCCACATGTCATCAATATACGGTGCGTCGCGACGCGCAAGGTTGTACGCATCGCGACGCGAGGGACCAAGATTTGCCTCTAAATTCAGGCTGATTTCATTTCAAAATTTCATACCTCATGAAGTTCCTAATAGGGGATTAAAGATTGTATCTTGTTTGTTTAGTTTTAGTTATTTAATTTATGTATTTTTATTTTTAGTAGTAGTAGTAATACTTTCCTAAGGTTCTGAATAAGAATCTAAGGACTTTATTTTTATTTATTTAATTTTCGCACTTTCAATTATGCATTTTTATTTTTAATAGTAGTAGTAGTTTATTTCATTTTTTATTTCTTTTATGTTTAGTAGTTAATTTTCTGTTGGGGGAAGGGTGAAGCTTTTATTATTATAATTTAGATTAATCTCCCTTTAATTATAATATATAAGTTATCTTAAAACTTGACTAAATTGGATACCGCCTATATGGTCGGTTGAACTTAATTAAATTGATTTTAACCTCACTAATTTGGATAACCGCCTTTATGGTCGGTTGGAATTAATTCAAAACCTGACTTAATCAGGATACCGCCTATATGGTCGGTTGGTAATATCATGTAAATTTATATATTATAATAAGAGAGATTTCTAAATTAGAAATAGTAAAGGTAGATTAATCTCATTTATATTATAATATGGAAATTGTAATTTAATAATATGGATTAAAGTTGATACCGCCTTAATGGCTGGTTTTATTTATGTAACATAATGTGACACCGCTTATATGGTCGGTCTTTAGGTGACAGATGATTACCGCCTATATGGCTGGTTTATGGACAAATAATAACACCGCCTTTATGGCTGGTTTAACTTAATTGGGTAACACTTATAATTTCTATATTATAATAAAGTGAGATTTCTAAAAGTGATCTCATAAGCCCATCATTTTTTTTTTAATCTAGGGAAGTGATGAAGCACAAAATTTACATGCTTAAAAATTGATTCAATTATATTATGTTTAATACTTTAGTTTGTTTAATGAATCTTAAACTTAATGCTTCTTGTTGCCTGATCACCAATAAGATTGATGTGGTAAACTTAAAATGAACTTGGAAAATGGATTTTAGGTTTCAGCCTTAGATTCAATAGCTCACGATCTCACTTAAGGATAGATAACCCTTAATAGATTTCCTTCCAGGATAGACATATACTTGTCGGGCGGGGGTAGCCATAATTGGAACTTGAACTTAATGAATTCAGGTAACTTGGTTAACATAGACATATGATTAATTGGGTTATTTGGGTGTTTGCATCTTACCATCGACATAGGCTTTTGCATATCTTCGTGTTCCAGGTTAACAGACGGATTTATTACACATATATAAGAGAATCAATGCATCATTAGAATAATATTGTGTGGAATCACAACCCTAGATATTTGTGTCTTTTGTTTATCTTCCTTAATATTTTCTTTTGTGTTTTTATTTATTTAGCAAATCCACATTCAACAAACCAATCAGCAATCATTCTCTTCTCTCTTTAGTTAGATACCTGTAAATAAATAGTATCAATAATTAATAACAACAGTAGAAATTAAGTCCTCGTGGGATCGATATTTTTATACTACTTGAGCGATACGTGTACTTGCGTTACTTGAGTGATTTCACCAATGAATATTATTTTTGTTTTTGTTTTATTTTTGTTTAGGTTGCATGAGACACTGATCTCGATCATCCAGCAGAAGATTAAACGTGATTATCCATCACTTTCATCCTCAGTCGGAATGGCCTATCCACCTATCCGAATTGAAAATGTTAGTGTCCGACACATTCCAAGGATCTTCTAATTGTGATTTGTGTGTGAATTAATCAAAGAAAGTTGCGGAAAAAACTCACCTTGATCGGTTTTAGGATTTCAAAATTCCTTTGGATGTAGTAGCTCGGAGCTTGAAATCGAGTTCCAAACTCTCGGGTGAGTTTCCCTATCACCTTCACTTGACTCCTTATATGCTAGCATGAACAAAGTTTGAAAGAAAAATTGCTCTCCAAGAGAAGCAAGATGTTCGGCCATGGGGAAATGAGGGAGAATAGAGATTAAGTTGTTTTGATAAATTTTAGTTTTCTAAAAACTAATACCAAAAAACAATAATTCAAAAAGTGTATATACTTTTTCCAAAAAGGCAAAGTGTGTTGGAATAGAGAGCTTTAAAAGCTCCCAACCACTTCCATCACTCAAGTGACTTGTTGATGTAAGTTGGTGGGCCCCACTTTAAATTCAAAATTCAAGTGGGCTTGCACACACACTTCGGGCTCGGGTTCGTTTAATCCGATTAAACGAATTTTCCGTCGCAACGTAATTAAATCCAATTTAATTAAATGATAATTCCTAGCAAAATTATTATGAAAGTCGCTCGGGAATTAATTCTAAATTAATTCGTTCGCTCGATTTAAAATCCAATTTTAATTCCGCTTTGAAATCTAATTTCAATTAATATATCCAATATATTATTTTAGCCCAAATAAATAAATTAAATAGAAAAATCCAATTTAACTATTAAATTTATTTTACCGATTAATTCCAAATTAATCGCATTCTCTCTTCTGCACGAATTAATCTCAGATTAATTCATGACGTAATTAATCCCAATTAATTCTTGCCGTAATTAATCCCAGATTAATTCTTGTCGTAATTAATCCCAGATTAATTTTCTTTGTCATCGGTGAATCTTTGAGAAGCGACCCAAGAGATCCATGGATATGTTGGCAGTAAATACGGTCATCGGACTATCCAAATATGTGCGTACCTTATACCACGTTCTTACCGATTTACAAGACATGGTTGGCTTCTAGCAAAGCACCGTGCCTACTCAATTCTCCAGAAATATTCAACGAAGAATATGTTAATCCTTATTAGGCGTAGTATACAGTGTATTGCGTATTACGATCCAATATCGGATGTCACATGCTAGGCCTAGGGCTGGAATTGTGTCTGCCCCGTACGAAGCATATATCGGATCACAAGCAACTAGTCTCTCTAATCGGATAATCATGACCTAATCATACTATCCCGATAGCTGCAGCATTTAAGAATACCAGTTCTGTATCATGCGTGATCATCATCTCCATATGACTGAAGTGATACTTCCATCTTGACATCACACCCAATACACTACGATTCTCAATATACCTAGAAGAGGCGTACACATAACCTTTTAAAGCTCCAGACGACCAAAACCAAAGTACACCTACCCTGATTCGGATTTCACAGACACATAGTCATACTACCAATGGGATTCCGAGGGGTATATCCAGAGCGAAGCTGTTCCCGGTCCAACGGCTAACAGAACCTCCTATCATACTTGCATAAATATCCAATACTTAAATATGTGAGAACTATTCCGTTAAGCTTTCATAACGCGCACAAGTGCAATACTAGTCTATTCTGCATTATCGATGTCCAGTCTCAATAATACTACGACTAAAGATATTTAATGATTAAACCTTTCGTGGATTAATACTGTCTCGTATCTTATTAATACGGTACTAATCATATGGAATTTTATCATTTATATATCCAAGTAATCCAATTACAAAATGATAAAAGAGCAATTTCCTTTGTCACATAGTTAATTTGTACAAAGAATATCATGTCTTTTACAAATAGTGATGTTATGGGTCATAATTGTCCAACAATCTCCCACTTGGCCTATATCCAATCACTCAAGTGTCTAACACATGAACTATGTACGGGTCGCTCATGCTTTTTGCTGAGATATCACTTTCGTCAGCGGATCTGCAAGGTTATCATCTGAAACGATCTTGTCGATCTTGACATCACCACGATGTATGATCTGACGAATCAGATGTAACCATTGAAGTACATACTTGGATCATTGATGAGACCGTATTTCTTTAGCCTGTGTTGTAGCCCATCTCAGCTGCTAACAGAACTACTCCTAATCCAATTAGGAAATTCTTAGACCCAAAATGCTTCTTTGGCTGCCTCAGCCGCAAGCAATATAATCCGCTTTTGTTGAATCGGCAACAATATCTTTCTAGGAAGATTTCCAGCTCACTGTTCCATTGTTCAAACAAAATAAGTACCTTTAATGCGACTTACAGTCGCCTTTATCGATTTGGAAACTTGCACCGGTGACACTAGTCACCTCAAGTTCTCCTTCCCCACAGATTAAAAAAGCATTCTTAGTTCGTCTAAGATACTTAAGGATGTTCTTAACATCAATCCAGTGACCATCACCTGGATCAGCCTGATTGTGACTCCACATGCTCAAAGCATATGAGACACCAGGTCGCGTACATGTCTTTCAATGTATAAGTTCTCGGAGAGTGCCAACAACTTTTATATATATCCCAGTAGATCCTTATTCCTAGAATAAAGGTTGCATCTCTCAAGTATTCCATGGAGAATTTTAATGAAAGCCAAGATTTCACCGATTGTTAACATGGGAATGTTATTTCCAAGAAATAATACATCATCAATTTATAGGACATCCAATGTCAGTGCGCTCCCACTAACCTTCTTATATACACAAGAATCATCTTCGTTTTGAATGAAACCATATTGTAATATGATCTCATCAAAACATTGGTTCCAAGAACACAATGCTTGCTTCAATCCATAAATAGATCGAATTAACTTGCAAACCTCGTTTGCATGTTTTGGTATGACAAAACCGTCAGGGTGTTGTATAAAACATCCTCCAAAAGGTTTCAGTTAAGGAAATCGGTTTTGACGACCATCTGCCATATTTCATTATGAAATATATAGCAATAGAAAGCATTATCCGAATGGATTTAATCATGGCAACAGGTAAAAGGTTTCGTCGTTGTCGACACCATGTTGATGATGATATCCTTTCGCTACAAGCCTATTTTTGTACGTTTGTATGTTACCATCCATGTGCGTCTTCACCATGAAGACTCATTTGCTACCAATAGGCACAATGCCTTCTGGTACATCAACCAGTGTCCAAACATGGTTGGTATACATGGAATCCTTTTCGAACTTCATGGCCTCTTGCCATAAAGCGGAGTCGATACCTTGTATCACTTCCTCATACGTACTCGGTTTATTATCCTCAATAAGATTAACATCCACATGAGGCGAGATCAGAAACCTATACCCCCTAGGTTTCTTTCTGACTCTCTCCGACTTACGCGATTCTTGTGTATTAGAAGATTATGGAACAGTCTCATCCCTGATGAACTGTTCATGTTCCGTTAGAAATTTGGTGCCAGGAACAGTATCACTTCGATTTTCATCACACTTACCACTGCAAATAGGAATTCCTTTTAGGAAAACCGCATGGAGGGCAACACAAAATTTATTCTCTAGTGAGTTGTATAAGTAATATTCACTGGTTTCCCTAGGATAACCAATTACAAATCGGCACTTATCCCATTTGGGTTCTAGTTTGGTACCATCCAAACATTTAATTATATGCCCAGCATCCCCAAATCTTCAAGAATGAGAAACCCAGTTTCTTTCATGTCCATATTTCATACGGAGTCTGTCCAACAGACTTTGACGGAACCTTATTCAAAATAAGTATTGCATTGTTCAATGCGTATCCCTAGAAGGAAATTGGTAGCTCAGAGTGACTCATCATTAACCTTACCATGTCCAAAAAAGTTCGGTTTCTCCGTTCGGACACACCGCTCAATTGAGGTGTTCCGGGAGGATTCCACTGTGAAAGAATACCATACTCTTTCAAGTAATCGAGAAACTTATTGCTCAAGTATTTTCCACTACAGTCCAACCATAATATATTTATGCTTTTGCCCGTCTGTTTTTCTACTTCGTGTCGAAACTCTTTGAATTTATCAAAAGTTTCCGATTTGTCTTTATAAGATATACATAACTATAACGCGATGCAACATCCGTAAAGGTTACGAAGTATTCAAATCCACCTCTAGCTTAGCTAGACATGGGCCCACTTACGTCACCATGAACGAAGGCTAACAGCTCGGTGGCTCGTACACCTTTACCGCTAAAAGGCGTTTTAGGCACTTTGCCTAATGAACAAAATTCGCAGACAACATATGAATTAGGATCAAATCCATCCTAGTATCCACTCTTCGAAAGTGTGGATATACGAGTCTTGTTAATGTGTCCTAGACAACAATGCCACTAATAAGTCTCATCTGATTTACTCAGTTTGAGCCCTTTTATTTGTCATGTTATATGTTTGAGATTCATTTATATTCGAAATATAAATGCTGTTATTCACATCTAATGTGTATATCTCAATATCATCTTTATAATCAAATCACCCAGTGATCCGGAACATAAAGGTATACCCACAACAGGTTAAATCGGATATAGAGATAATGTTTCTAGTCAAACCAGGTACATTATAACAGTTTCCTAATTTAAGTACATGCCCTAATGGCAGTTCCAAAACTTAGGTTCCCACAGCCAAAACAGTGACTCTCGTCCCGTTTCTGAATCGCAGGTCGATCTCATCTGAAGCCAGTCTCCTACTAATCAGCAGATCCCGCACATCAGTACATATGTATGTACCACATCCAGTATCAAAATCTAATTTTAAAACTAGTAGTGGAAATGTTTATAACAAACATACCTGAAGTCGGAGCCTTGCCCGTCTTCACATCCTTCATGTCTACCTTGTCCATACGGTAGTCACACTTCCAATGACCCCGTTTGCCATAGTTTAGGCAGACGTGTTGGGATATGTCCTTTGTTTTCCCAGAAGACTATGACGATTTTGCCTTTGCTCTTTTCTTCACACCCTTAGAAGCCTTCAGCCAATATTTGGCCTTCTGCGATGTCGAAGTAAGATGCGCATTGAGCTTCTTGCCCTTTTGGAAGCTTTGGCTCTGCCTCATTGAGCATAACCATTAACTCTCCAAGAGTTTTCTCTTGATTCATAATGAACCCACCCCAGCATTCGGGCAAAGACTATAAGATCAAATCTATGGAAGTCTCGGCCTCGTAGGTAATGCCCAGCTAACCTAGCTGTTCGATGTCAGCAATCATCTGCGACACCTAGTGCTCGACAGATGTACCCTCTGACATACGCAAGCGAAAGAGCTTCTTTTGCAATTCGTACTTCTAATATCTAAGATTAGATCTATGAAGATCATTAATTTCAACATCATGGTATAAGAATCTAATCCTTAGTTCTGACAATGAAATTAAGGAGTCATTGCGGTAAGCATAACAGATTGAGCACTAAAGTTATCATCACAATGAGTCTTCTAAAGCTCATGCTCTACTATTTGCTCAACTCCGGGCTCAGGCCCGAGAGGTTTCTCTATCCAATATATGAAATTCTCAACTCTTAGGACGATCCTAAGATTCATTTCCCAATCTGGAAAATTTACACCGTTAAAGATATTTTCACCCAGGATTATGTCCTTTGACGATAATCTTTCCAGCCATCTCGATTGCAATAGTCCAACTATCCAATCAACGATTTTGGGTACACTCAAAATATAATGGTTACTATAGTCCAACTATATGACCAACTACAAGTGGAGTAGTGTCTTGTACAGTCTAACTGTTCAAAGAAAGTAATATTCAATATTAGTCCAACTAATATATTTATAACAGCGATAAATTAAAATAAAAGAGCGCGTATTGGAAAGTATCTAAACGAAATTGCAAATTTAATACTAGCCTCCCACTATTTTTCGGCGAGCCTCTAACCCTCTGTGGAGTACTCGGGAAACCTAGTTTCCTAGTGGGCTAGGATCCCGTTAAATAACACACAACCTTGACTTTGGCCAACAAGCTCTAAGAAACTTAATTAGGTAGATCTCTAAGATCAATTAGATCCCATCCAATTCCTAGATCCGATAGATGGACCTCCAAGTCCGAAACACATATCCAATATATGAAAATATATCCAATATATTTCCTAACTTTTTTCCTCTGAATCAACTAAGCCTTGGCTTTGGCTCAACAAGCTTAATGATTCCAGTTAAGCGGGACCCATTGACAGTGGGATAGCTTCGTAATCCACGTCGATGAACTAGAAGTGACCTTGACTTTGGCCAACAAGTCACAACCGCCCAAGACATGCGATATAGAACAAAGCTTTCTTGGTTCAAACACATCTGCGATGGACATTGATCTTGACTTTGGCCAACAAACCAATGCCAATCTTGTATCTTGAGAGAGAACCACTCAATGGAAGGAAAAACGCTTAATATTTAAGTGAGGGTTTTTTGCGTAAATTGGCAACCAATTTATTATCTTTGATTAGGTCTCATCATACACCCTTAAGCATGCATTCTAAAAGCATAATAAGGTGTGAAATAAAATAATAATGATATACAGATGGATATATAAAAGTTTGTTCCTATAACAAATCTCTTCATTTCCTCTCTCCCGCTAGCACTATTCTTACTTCTACCCAATTACATAACACTAAAAGAAGCCTCATTTACATTGAGGGGAATTGGTGAGAAGAGAAATATAATGAGAAAAGAGATAATAGGATGGACAAGCAGGTCCAATTTAATAAATTCTTAATTTATTACAACAATTTCCAAAATTGCCCTCACCCTTCTAATATCCATCCGATATACATTATTCATACAATACATTCAAGTATTCACACATAGCATGTTATTCAATCAATCTAATCCAATTAATTAATCTTTGAATTAATGACCATCCAATGTTCAAATAACGATTTGATTTGTGCGAGTCCAACTCGTTTAAGAATAAGTACTCAAAGTATGTATTCTTGAATTATATCGAACTACAATTTTAAATCCAATTTAACTTGTATCCAATACTAATTCATTGTTAATTCCAAATTAAATAATTACACTTTTAATAGTGCCTTTTAGATTTGGATTCCAAATACAATCTTCATGGGTCTCAAAGGCCCAATTAGTATCCAATACTATTTTAATTAAAGTCTAATGGGCTTTTAATTAATTCTTAAGGCATGGGCTTTGGCCAATATGGATCCAATCCAACATGCCAAGGCCCAATAAGGAATCACCCTTTTGCCAAAAATCAATATAGGCCCAATTAAATCATTAAAGGGCCAAAAGTCATATTTAGACTTTATGGAAATGGTTTTGGGCCCAATTGGATCCAACCGAATTGTTCAAAACCAAAGTTGGCCCAACCAAGTCCATTAAGCCCAATTACAACAAAATTAGCCCTGTCCAATTTAAAGACTAATTTAATTAATATAACATTCCAAATATCACATTAAATTTAATTAAAGTGTAATAGTCATAATTAATTAGTTTAACTAATATTTCTAAAACATCAATTAAACTGATTAATTATGCTATAAATATTCAATTCATATCCAACACAATTGAAGCAAAATCAATCCATTACACTGAAGGGGTCTAATAGGGGTGAATCCGGTAACGCAGCGGAAGCGGTGAAAATCCGATTTTCAGATTTCAAAACTTTTTCTTGGATTAAATAAATAAACACATTTATTTAATTACCCAATAATCAAATAATGAAATAAAATTTCAAATGAATCAAATTCAAGTGAAATTACCAAATTACCCTTATATGGTATTTTGTCCATTTTAGTCCGAAATTGATCCAATCAATTTTGAATGATTCTAAATCATTTCTAAGATGAACTTAGCATGTTCAAAACATCAAAACACCAAAAACCACAAAATCCCCATAATTCCATATCTTGGCCGAGAGCCTCCATTTGGGGCAACATTGACCATTTGGTCATTTCATGCTTCAAAACTCATCTTAATGAAATCCAATCAACATGAAACTTTGCATGCATCATATACACACCCAAATGCTCAACATATATGAAAACCCCCAAATTTGGAATTAGTTAGAAACCCTAATTTTTCAATTTCCACAAATTGGACAAATTAGGCTAATTACATTAAATCAAATGTTTCAATCATCAATCTTTCATCCAATTCAAGTCTCAACACAATGAAACAACTCAAGATCAAATCTAGGTCATTTAAGAGTGGGTCAACAACTCTAGAATAGCAACTTGGTTTCATAAACCTTAAAAGAATACATATAACTACACTAGTTACATTCTTTGTTCATCATACATGCTCAACACTTTTCAACAAATTTCCATCATCAAAAACCACAAGAAATAAAGAAAAGAATAACTTAAGAAACTCATGAGAGGTAGCCTAGATCATAAGGAACAAATTCCTCTCTAATAGTAAGTTTAAGAAACTTACAAAATCCAAGCTTTTTCTTTGGTTTTTCTTTTCTTCCTTCACTTTCTTTCTTTGCCTTTCTTCAATGGAATTTTGTTTGTGATAAAGTGTATTAGGTTAGTGAAATGAAAAATGAAAAAAACAATTTATACTTGCCAAAAAAGTGTCTTGGCCGAAATTTGCATACCAAATGCAACAAATTGTAATTTCAATTTCATTTGCATTATTATTAAATCAACTTGCATAAATATCTTTTATAACCTTTATTAGATATTTATTTTGGTCAACAATTGCAACTAATGTCAATTACTTTAATTATCCTAACATAAGATATTTATATTTTAATTAATTTAATCATTTAACAATTAAATAATTAATTAATTAATCAAATACAAATATATTAAATATATGTATAATATTTACATTAAATATTAAAAACATATATTCATTTAGGAAATAAGTCAAATAACTCATTTTGACTATTAATTAATGTGTATTTAAATTAATCAAATATTAAATGTAAATACACAATAATTAAGTAAATGACTATCTAGTGTCTTTAGCATGTATCTTGCGTTTAACCATTAAACGACTTTATAAATAATCAATATTATTTATTTATGTTGCTCTAGTGCTCAACGAGTATGTTTCATTATTAAGACTCTCTAGGTTCAGGTATATCCGTCACGAAATCAAATTTCATGTCCATAATCTATCCACCCGTAGATTATGACGATCACGGATAATCTCGCTAAACCATACAGGTCGAGGTCATCGCAAATGTATAATTCCTCCGTCACAGGTATCCGGATAAATCCCAGAGATACAGATGTAAACGTCAAATCTCTATGGGGATTATCCAGTCGACTATTCTATTAGCAATCTCAAAAAGAATGTTTAGAACTAGCTTCTAAACTTACCACGGGCCCATGGTTTTATCTGATTGCTAATCATATGGACTACCTATGCTCTGGTACACAGAACTGACGGATCCTATCTTGATACACATAGGACACCCTGAGGATCTATCTACACCCAACGAACAGGCGGAGGTCTGATCTAAATAGATCGGTGACGTGACTGCCATCTAAGTGTAGAAGATGTCTCATGTGCCCACAATGGCATCTCAAGTCTAAGAATCACAAGTGCTACTCAACCCAAGAAGATTCTTATTGACGCTGGTGTACCATCCATTAAGAATCTTCGGTGAGTCGTTCAGTGTTTATCCGCTATAAACACCTACACGTCTATACTAGTCTCCAAGACTAATGGTTCATTGAGAAACCATTGGAATCATATATTCCAGTATACGACATGTACCGGTCTCAACGGGTTTACTATACTAACCAAGTAGTGTAAACCTTGACCAGGAACTGTCTGAGAATGACAACGTCATGATACGACTCAATGTCCATTGCGACGCTTTTGCAACTGTATCATGACTAATCATTCTCTGGTCATTACGTCTTTACCATATAAAAGATAGATTATATTATAGAAACTGCATATATTATTACTAATAATAATGTTTTACAGAAGTATTTAACAAAATACAACGGGAATTGGCGCTCTGAGCACCAACCCCTACATACACATGCTACATACTCACGGCAACATCATGAAATAACATTCATTCCGATTTCAATCCAATTAAACCAACAATTAATATTCATTTCACGCTTTAAACTCATCCAATAGTCTAAAATCAAAAATCACCATGAGAAATCCTATGGTATAAGTTTCGGCCAAGGAGGGATTTAAGGAAAATCAATCTAATCCATTTATCTCAAATCCATCGATTAACAAATCTAATTTATCATCATCAAAGCTCAACCAAACAACCAATTTGAAGAAATCATGATCCAAACACAAAATCCCCAAATTAAAGTATATAAACCCTAGAATAAAATCAAGCTTAGATCTCGCTCTGATACCATTGTTAGTGTCCTACACATGCCAAGGATCTTCTAAGCGTGATTTGTGTGTGAATTAATCAAAGAAAGTTGCGGAAAAAACTCACCTTGATCGGTTTTAGGATTTCAAAATTCCTTTGGATGTAGTAGCTCGGAGCTTGAAATCGAGTTCCAAACTCTCGGGTGAGTTTCCTTATCACCTTCACTTGACTCCTTATGTGCTAGCATGAACAAAGTTTGAAAGAAAAATTGCTCTCCAAGAGAAGCAAGATGTTCGGCCATGGGGAGATGAGGGAGAAGAGAGATGAAGTTGTTTTGATAATTTTAATTTTCTAAAAACTAATACCAAAAACAATAATTCAAAAAGTGTATATACGTTTTTCCAAAAAGGCAAAGTGTGTTGGACAAGAAAGCTTTAAAAGCTCCCAACCACTTCCATCACTCAAGTGACTTGTTGATGTAAGTTGGTGGGCCCCACTTTAATTCAAAATTCAAGTGGGCTTGCACAACACACTTCGGGCTCGGGTTCGTTTAATCCGATTAAAAAAATTTTACGTCGCAACGTAATTAAATCTAATTTAATTAAATAATAATGTCTAGCAAAATTATTACGAAAGTCGCTCGCGAATTAATTCTAAATTAATTCGTTCGCTCGAATTAAAATCCAATTTTAATTCCGCTTTGAAATCTAATTTCAATTAATATATCCAATATATTATTTTGGCCCAAATAAATAAATTAAATAGAAAAATCCAATTTAACTATTAAATTTATTTTACCGATTAATTCCAAATTAATCGCGTTCTCTCTTCTTCACGAATTAATCCCAGATTAATTCATGACATAATTAATCCCAGATTAATTTTCTCTTGTTGATTAATCTCAGATTAATTCTTACCGTAATTAATCCCATATTAATTTTCTTTCTCATAATTAATCCCAGATTAATTCTGTTCGAGTAAAATGTCATCGGTGAATCTTTGGGAAGCGACCCAAGAGATCCATGGATATGTTGGCATTAAATACGGTCATCGGACTATTCGAATACGTGTGTACCATGTACCACGTTCTGACCGATTTACAAGACATGGTTGGCTTCTAGCAAAGCACCGTGCCTACCAAATTCTCCAGAAATATTCAACGAAGAATATGTAATCTTTATCAGGCGTAGTATACAATGTATAGGCCTGGGGCTGGAATTGTGTCTGCCCCGTACGAAGCATATATCGGATCACAATCAACTAGTCTCTATAATCGGATAATCATGACCTAGTCATACTATCCCGATAGCTGTAGCACTTAAGAGTATCAGTTCTGTATCATGCGTGATCATCATCTCCTTATGACTGAAGTGATACTTCCATCTTGACATCATTCCCAATACACTATGATTCTCAGTATACCCAGAAGAGGCGTACACATAACCTTTTAAAGCCCCGGACGACCAAAACCAAAGTATATTGATTTTCACAAGTATTAGCGATGCAAGTCTCAGGTTAAGACCAGATACATCTACCCTGATTCGGATTCTCACAGACACATAGTCATACTACCAATGGGATTCTGAGGGGTCTATCCAGAGCGAAGCTGTTCCCGGTCCAACGGCTAACAGAAACTACTGTCACACTTGCATAAGTATCCAATACTTAAATATATGAGAACTATGATGTTAAGCTTCCATAACGCGCACAAGTGCAATACTAGTCTATACCGCATTATCGATGTCCAGTCTTGATAATACAATGACTAGGGATATTTAATGATTAAACCTTTCGTGGATTAATATTATCTCATATCTTATTAATCCGGTACTAATCATATGGACTTTTATCATTTATATATCAAAGTAATCCAATTATAAAATGATAAAAGAGCAATTTCATTTGTCACATAGTTAATTTGTACAAAGAACACCATGTCTTTTACAAATAGTGATGCTATGGGTCATAATTTTCCAACAGAAAATCCATTAGATCAGGAAAAAAATGAGTCTCACCATGGCGATCATAATCATCCAATGACGCTCAGAGAATTCATGAATCCTACCAGGACGGGATCACCATCTTGCATTACTTTCCCTCCAGATGCAACACATTTCAATTTCAAATCAAGTATCATCCAACTTTTACCCACATTCCACGGACTTGAATCAGAAAAGCCTTATCAGCACTTGAGGGAATTCGAAGAGGTATGTAATACTTGCACATATCAGAATTGCAGCATGAACATAATTTGACTTAAGTTTTTCTCTTTTTCTTTAAAGGATAAAGCTAAAATTTGGCTGCAAAACCTTAGGTCGGGATCCATTAGAACATTGGATGATTTGCAAGAACAGTTTCTAAAAAAATTCTTTGCCCCTCACAGGACAAACTCCTTTAAGAGAAGAATCACAACTTTCATACAACAGTCGGGGGAAACACTTTACCAATATTGGGAGAGATTCAAAGAGATTTTAAATGTTTGTCCACATCACGGGTTTGAAACATGGAGGGTGGTTGCCTATTTCCACGAGGGGTTAACACCCCCAAGGTAGACAAGTAGTGGAAATTATGTGTAATGGTGAATTTATGGACAAAAGTCCCGAAGAAGCATTAGATTACATTGAGTACATAACAGAGAATGCACAACACTGGGACACAGTTGGCACTTATGAGTCGCCTGTCAATCCACAACCATCTGGTGGAGGTATGTTTAATCTTAGAAAAGACCATGGCCTTTCTGCTAAGTATGCATCTCTAGCTAAAAAAATTGAGGCACTAGAAATAAGGAAGAGTGATCATGTTAAATCGGTTCAAGAATTCATATGTCAAATCTGTAATTCAAATGAACATGTCACACAAATTTGCCCAACCTTGTCAGCCCTGCAAGAATGTCTCCATGACCAAGTCAGTTCCATAAACATTTTCAACAGATCAAATCCAAACCCATACTCCCAAACCTACAATTCTGGTTGGAAAACCATCCAAACTTCAATTGAGGAATGATAACCAGGCACAACCATCGCAACAACCTCCCCGGGTACACCAGAATTTCTGAAATTCCCAGAATTATACACCATATGTCCCACAACCTAGGAAAACCCTTGAGGATACCTTGCATGCATTCATTGAGAAACAGGAAGCTATCAATAACCAAAATGTGCAAACATTGATATATGTGAAAAATAATTTTTCCAAAATCACATCTGCATTGACCATTTATGAGAAAGGTAAGTTTCCTGCACAACCACAGCCAAATCCCAAGAGTCATCAAAACCCTCACGAAGGTAGTTTTGGTAGTCAACACATTGACCAAGTCAAATCTGTTAGTACTCTTCGTAATGGTAAGGTTATCCACAAACCTAATTTTGAACCTCATGAAATTGAAAATAAATCGGAATCAGAGGGTAAGGAAGAGGTTAATGAACCATTACCTACCATTAATGATAATGACTTGTCACATGCACCAACATTTCCTCAAGCATTAAAAAAATAAAGAAATTGAACCATTCCTCATAGATTTATGAAATATTCAAATAGTTAAAGGTCAATATTGTTTTGTTAGATGTCATCCAACAGATACCGTCCTATGCCAAATTTCTGAAAGACATATGCATTATTAAAAGAAAACATCTGATAAGAAATAAAGCATTTCTAGCCGAACAGGTAAGTTCTATTCTCTCAACCAATAATGCATTAAAATACAAAGACCCTGGTTGTCCAGCTATTTCATGTATTATTGGAGATAAAAAAAATTGAACATGTTTTGCTTGATCTTGGAGCCAGTGTAAATTTGCTTACATTTTCGGTTTACCAACAACTTAATATTGGCGAGTTAAAACGAACTTCAACTACTCTTTTACTTGTCGATAAATCAGTTAAAGTACCGAAAAGAATTGTAGAAGATGTGTTAATTCAAGTCGATAAATTCATATATCCTGTGGATTTTATTGTTTTAGAAACACAACCTGAAGAAAACAATTATAAGCCATTTCCTGTAATACTTGGTCGTCCAATTTTAGCAACAGCTAATGCTTTAATAAATTGCAGGAATGGAATCATGAATTTGTCCTTTGGCAATATGACGTTGAAGGTTAATATTTTTGACATGTTCAAACAACCGTATGATGATGAGAGCACGAATCTAATTGAACCAATTGTGGAGGAATATTTTCAGGGAATCTTATCTGATCCTATAGAAATTTTTACATCTAATTTTCTTGAATCAAGTATGCAATTAGATTTGGATAATCCTACTGATTTTTTACTTGATTCTACACAGTACTGGGAGATGATGGAGATAATCAGAATTTTGATGAACTGAGAATACTGGAAGAAGAAAAACATGAGGAAGCACCTAATTTGGAATTGAAGCCTTTACTAGGAGAATTGAAGAATGCATTGCTTGGAGATGAACAAACTTATCATTTGGGAAGTTCTTCATCTCTTACAAGCGATCAAAAAGGACAAATACCTCCAGACCTGAACCATCAAGGTATGGAAAAAAACTTTTACAAAACTCCACAATCATTTTCCATCTCTTTCTCGAAATGCTCTGATGAAAATTTACAAAGCACACATCAAAAGAATTAGGCTTCTTATGAACCATGGTATTCCTATTGATATTCATTGGGTAATTGAGGCAAGGGTTCGCTTGGCAGGTGAGTCATCTGACTCTTTCATTTCTCACATGCCCGGTTTAGGGAAAAACACATATGCTAAGAAACGAAGAGCTAAACAATTAGGTGTTTGTTATAAATGTGCACGATGGTTATGCAACACTCGTTGTCATTCATTAGGAATGGTGTCTGACAATCGCAAAGATAAAATTCAATTCATTAGAGATGGCTTGAGTAAGGAGTCTTTAGATGATATATCACTGACTCTTAAGACACATCCCAGTGGACATGTTCATCAAGTAATTCACAATTTGCATACACAATTACAAAAAGAAAGACAACAATACAGTCTCGACAATCTTACTTTAAAAGACCATGTTTTCCAATTTATAAGAAAATTGGATGGGAAGCATATCCTCGACCCATAGAGGGCGTTCAAGCCGTTACTAGATGTCAAACCAGAGGAAGATGTGAGCCACAATCACAACTACATTCAATTTACTGTTTTGATTTTATTTTATTATTTTAAACTATAACCTTTTTTTTTAGTAGCAGTATTGTAGATTCAATTACCAATTCCACTGTAACATCCCCGAATTTGGAGATGTCACCGGCAGGGGATAGCAGTACTAACCCCATAAGCCTCTGACTTCCCGACTATATTCTTCACAATTAAATCATCTAAATACAAAGTCATGTACAATGACCATAGCACAACTTAATCAACATAAAATGCTACCATAGAAATTGGGGAGTTGGGGGGTTAGATCGATATTCGATCTAAGTGAGTGGACAAGAAAACTGAAACACTCAAATCAAAACATTAAGTTTTTAAAACTAAAGTTTCAGAAAATCACTTCATATGAAATATCTTTTCTGAAATCTTCTTCTGGAATCTCTTTAACAAACTTTTCTTTTGGAAAACTGCTTTTGAAATATTGGTTTATGAAAGCTACTTCTAAAATCTGATTTCTGAAAACTACATTTCTGAAAATATGAAAATTGTGAGCTGCTATGTATCTGAAAACCTTGACGTATGAGGGCGTTACGTATCGCTGTCCCCCCATACACCTAACTGTAGCCAGCAATGCAAATCCATGACTTTGGGGCGTTACGTATCACCGTCCCCCAAAGCATGCCACTACTATCTCTGAAACTGGTGGTCTTGGGGCATTACGTATTGTCGTCCCCCAAGCCATAAACTAGAACTGGGGGTGCAGGTCTATGCTACCATCCAAGCTCTGAAACTAGGGTCTAGGGGCGTTACGTATCGCCGTCCCCTAGCCCTGCTCTAAGATCTGAGGGCGTTACGTATCGCCATCCCCTCAGTCCTCTACATGTGCACATGTCCCTGTCCATCAATTCCATCTTGTCAAGTTACATACTGGGGTGAGTTTTTCCTTCATGCCCGAAAAATATAAAAATCAAGTTTGAAACATCCGTAACTCAAACTTATGCTGAAAATAATCTTTCTAAATCATCACTGTATGTATTATATATAAAAAGAAAAACATATGTAGTAAAATTCAGTCTACGCCTGACATGCTTTTAAAAGTAAGTCTGAATTCAAAATAGTTAAATAAAATCAGTTCTGAGAGAAAGGGTTCCACTCACTGATTAGGAATCTAGCTGGAGCAATCCGCTTCGTCGAGGGGATTGCAACTCCTGCAATGGTCTGTGAATGGTAATTTGGTTAGATTACAAATCACGAGGTGAGGTTTCAGAACTAGGTTAAACTTCTTAGTTCAAGTACGTGGTAGCGTCACTTGGCATATCATGTCTGTAATAGAGTGTAATGTATGTATTCGAACTGATACGAGACCCTAAGGGTGGTATCTAACACGTTAGGGCAGAACGGGGGTTTAAAACTAATTCTGGAAAATTATGTTCCTCGTGTCACGATGTAAGCCATTGCGCGTCGCGATGCGTGACGTCCAGAATCCTGTCGTCATTTTCCTCTTGCGTCGTGACGCAAAGCTTCCACGTCGCAACATGACCTGGGTTTCCAGGATTCTGTTTTGCCGTTTCAAGTTTATCCAATGCACAATCATCAAATTGCATCCCATAAAACATTTCCATACTAAAATTTAATATTCAATACATCATAAATCATTCATTTCACATTATTAACCACAAAATTCATCAAAAACAATTTTAAATCCATCTCACATACTTCAACAAGTTATTACCCAAAATCATCCCCCAAAGCTTCCATAACATTCCAATACACAATCCAATCAAATTACATCAACTCCACACATACTAAACTATCATTTTATCATTATCAATCACTCATTTAACCACCTAACCATCATTACTAACTAATTCTTTAAACCTTCCAAACTTAGACAACTTACCACATAACCTATTTCTTTACTAATTAACCACTAATATGCAACACATAACACGCCACTACAACTACCATAACATCAATTTGTCAAAATCCCATAACTTGAAATTTAGGTCTAGTTTCATTACCTTATTTTTTTGTTGGATTCTCAACTCATGCAAGTTCTTTAATGGTTGCCATGCTCACTTTGCTTCTTCTTCCTTCTTTTCCTTATTCTTTCTTCTTCTTATATTTCCCTTCTTCTCTTCCTCACGGCATTCTTCATTCTTTTCTTTTTTTTTTTATTTCCTTTTAGTTTTTGTGAAATAGTGAATAATGAGTCCTTATAGTGGGGGGGTGTATGATATTTGGAAAGTTGGGGAAAACTGTAGAAAAATGTAGAAAGTTTGAGATTTGTCTATTTGACCCCGAAATCACTATTCATCCAAATTTGACTTGTGTTTTTAACCTATTTCTGATTAGATTTTGGAAAAATATTCAACGCGGAAGTTGTAGGTCTCGATCTCAGATTTCCGAAAATACAAAATTCATAGAAATTGGAGTTTGTATGAAAAATTTATGCCCCAAATACCACGGGCTATCCAAAGTGAACATTCTACATCCGATTGTCCCCAAAGTAATTCCATGAGTATATTTGAGTCTCAACATAATTTATTTTATGTTCCTTCGTCCCATACGTAATAGTACCACTGTATGCAGTAGTAAAAACTATCGGTCGTTACAAATTCTCTCCTCCTTAAATAGGATTCGTCCTTGAATCCTTTTTAAACTTGTGATCTCACTACATACCCCCGAGTTCACGGCCTCACTCCTGACCATCAACCTTAACTGACTTCATACTCAAAACCATCTTGCTTTACATGTTAGAACTCTTACTTTTCTGGAAACTAACTCATGCTCGCCTCAGTCCTTCCGTTATCTTGGCTTATGTTTCCTGCTTGGTACTTTTAACTTTAGAACGAGAGGGAACTCATCGTCCTGTTTTCATAACTTCCTGCTCAATACTTTACGCTATGACCATCTCTCAACTTTTATGGTGCAGCAAGGAACCTCATTCCTAGACATTTCGCTATACTCTACTTACTCCAGCTCAATTCTTACTTGAGCTATTAATTCTGAAGGGTACTAGGTCCGTGGTTTAGATCTATATCCTCCAACTTCTGATTGTTTAGAGTTCTTATGCTCGTCTATAAGGAGATATATCTTAAGGGCCTTCTTACTACGAACTCAATGCCCTCTAAGCTTATTTTGTTTAATGACTGGGCTAGGCTTTTCTACCTTTACTGACGGATCTTTTATCTGTGAAGGTATTTGCACTTTCTTGTAACTGGGCTCTTTTACTATAACTTTAACCCTAGAAGGTATATACGTACATGCGTCTATATTAGGCTGCTTATCGGTTCCTCTCTACCATTTCTTGTCTCTGATTATCTGTATAACTTAGGACTTTGTAATGTAGGGTCTGACTTTTTATGTACCTTTGTCCTCTATTATTGTCCACTTAATGGATTTGTACTAAGAAAGTTGGGTCTGGTAGTTTCACTGGGAGCTGAAATGTATGCACATTTCTACTTAAACTGCACTTTTGCTGTAAATGGGGACCATGGCGACTCAGTTCTGGCTATAGTTCATGTTCCTTTCATATCTTATGTTCATTGTTGCTACAAATCTAGTTACGGTGTTCTATACTGATTTGCCTTCCATGTTCTAGTACTGTTTAAAGGTCATATGTCGAATACACGTGAACATCACATGCCTTAAGGATTCACTCCATATGTTAATTGCAACTCTGCAGTAACTTATTTCCTCGATTTCGTACTGTTCTGCACATCTACCAAACCACCCATACATGTGGCTTAGGCCGTCCCAAACCCGTAGTGGTTTGGTCAACTAAGTTTGGGGCTGGGTACTTAACGTGCTTTATGAGAACTAATACGTAAGGGATCTTTGGTTGCATTTCGATACTACGAAAGTTGTAGTTACACACTTTATCTTTACTTACTAGGTATTCTTTTACTACTGTCACTGCACCTCCACAGCTTTACTTCTAATCTTTTTCCTTTCTCTATCCATTACTGTGTCTAACACTGATTCCTTTGTATCCTAGTTAATACTTGACTACTACTTTATCCTTGTATCATACCATCTGAATAACTTCTTTCCTAACTCTTTGATCCAGCACTGTCTCCTACTTTATTCTGTTCTTAAACTATGTCTGAAGGTCTTTTGTTCCAGTTTTCTTTCATTATACTTCCATTTGTTTCTGGGAATGTCCTGAGGCAATTATCGAGATCCACCTCTGCCGTTGTTGTCTAACGAGGGTTGGGAGGGTGGGACCTTATTTTGAGGCCTTTCTGGTTATGGTGATCTAGTTGCACATATGACTTATTTATAAGCTTGGAACCTCGTGTATACATTTCTAATAACTTTCCATGCACTAGGGTATGACTGCTAAAAATGTCTGGTTATCTTATCCAACTTTACTTCTGATTACCTTCGACTATTGCAATCACTGCCCCTTCTGCGAAGTCCTTCTAAGGTCGTGTTGTCTAAAAACTTCCTTGTATTATCTCTATACTTTTTCTTATCTTATCTTCATTGTTTAACCTTTTAAAGTTAGTTCTCCCTCTCTCTGGGTGCCACTATACTCTCTTTACTATTTTATCCTTAAGAAACCCACTCTACAGCTTAGGTTTCTTTCTCATCTCAGTTCCTTAAACTTCTTACATCTCTATTCTCCTGAAAATTCTCTTTCAACTTCAAATATCTAGGACATCTTTTACTAAATCTCCAGTTCTGTTCAGGTATTACTTTTTATCTAGTCTTTTCCTTCTCATTTTAGTTCCCTGGATTCCTTATATATTTATTTCCCTGAAAACTCCATCATCTTTGATTGCTTAAGGCATCTCTTATTAGTTCTTGGGTTCATGTATTATTCTTTGTCTAATTTCTCCTTCACATTACCATGGGTTTCTTTATAAGGTACTCATTTTAATCCTAAGGGTCGTTCTCCATAATTTCTTTGTATTTCTAAGTCTTTACCTTTTTAAAGGCTCCTTAATTTAATGTTGGCCTCTGGACTAGCTGAACTTATTGTGGCTTAAAACTATTCTAGCTCATGCTGCTTGTCTATGACTTTTTGAACTCATCGATTTGGATGTCTAGCTATCTCGCAATTCACCTAACGTGTCAATTGCTCTTCTTTACTATTCCCCCTCTTTACTAGATTCTAAGTTGAGCATATTCATTTTCAAATACACACTTCTACTTACACTTAAGTTTGGTAACGCTCTGGTTAGGTGTTTGCACGCTTCTTCTAGGATTGAGGTTTCTGGAAGGGAGGGTCGTCCTTGGTTCCACGGGGATCTGGTCAACCACTCCATGTCTCAAGATTCATTACCCTTTATTGATTTCTCCGAGGTCTTCACTTATCTTATTGTCTCCAGACTCATTTTCTTATTTCACTATATGTATATGTTTCCTTCTCACTATCTCCATATCCTATTCCCTGGCTCTAGGCCATGCTACTAAGGCTAGTGGTGGTTCACTCTTTTGACTATTTCCACCAATCAAAACTATGGCACTTTATGCTATAGTCCATACTAGTACCTTTTTCACTTCTAAATATCCCCAACCTCACGGGTCTGTTCTTTTATACTTTCATGGTTTTCTACTGGCTGGTGAGCTGATCCTTAGGTTCTACCGTATTGGTCCATCCTGTGGACTTTTACTAGTGTTGCAAACCTTGTACTGACTTGTCTTGTTCTCTGGGCTACACTGAGTTCTTTTACTAATAACCTCGAAACTTCCTTAATCTTTTTCCGGGTGATCTACCCTCCAAGATCCTACGTGAACTCTCGCCAAATTTCTTATTGCCGTCTATGCATATGCTGGAAGGGGCAATGGTAAACATCTTATGTCTCGACGGGCTTCGGTATCCCTATTCTGGTGCTCTGTGTCCCGGTAGGGTCTATTCCTCATGTAAAGTAGGTATGAGGTAGGTTCTATCAGGGCAAATTTCTTATCTGGTGCCACTGGGGGGTTCGAAGGCTAGATAGTTTGAGGTCTTGTCTCTATCAGATTGCTGGGGTAAAGTAACTAAACGTTTCTATTTCTGGCTTGGGATCGGGTCGGGGTTTGGGGTCTGGAGTTCTCTAAATCCTCTCTAGCATCTCGATCCATTGGGACTTTAAGACTACTTTGATTTCCTATTTTTTATTATCTTGCTGGCTTTTTCCTTACTACTAGGGGAACTTACTATCTATACGAAGTACTTGGTGGCTATTAAATTAGCTTGAATGAATCTTTTCTGAGGAGGGATGGAATCTTACATCTACCAGACAACTCTAAATCTTGCTGGGGTTTTCTCTATTCTCTGGGCTATTATATATTCCTATATTTTCTTTCTGATCTGATCTTGTACCTCTTTCTTTTCTTACTTCTGACTATTTAATCATCCTTACACTTTCCTTACTTCTCTTCTAGCTTTCTCTTTCTCTTTTACTTTCTTGAATAACTTTCTTTGGAACTTACTATATGGTTCTCTAATTTGTCCTGAACTTCGCGGAGTAATCTAGGATGATTACGGAATGATTCCTAACTAGAGTAAGGAAAAAGGATTTAGAAGACTTGGAAATTCTCACTAACCTGTCTGAGGATCTTGAGGACATACTCGAGGACCAGATACTAGAGAGGTAGTGCCCCGCATACTAGTATCCCGAAAATACTAAGTATACAAGACCCCAACACTCTACCCACTGCAGTCACTGACTCCATAGACCATACTCTGATACCATCTTTGTAACATCCCTGAATCTGAGAGATGTCACCGGCAGGGGATAGCAGTACTAACACCATAAGCCTCTGACTTCCCGACTATATTCTTCACTACTAAATCATCTAAATGCAAAGTCATATACAGGGAACATAACCCAACTTAATCAACATAAAATGCTTTTATTACTAATAATTGCGTACTCAAATATACTTCTCTTTACAACACTTTAATGGACACTTATAATGACTCATACAACACTAATGTATACATGCAACTTTATTTCAACTCTGACTGAACTCTTATGCTCTCTGACTCTGAACTGGTGGACTCCAAACCCTAGTGACTGTATCAGTATCCGTCCTCCCGAGCTCGTCCTCTAAGAAAACCTGCAACCATAGAAACTGGGGAGTGGGGGGTTAGATCGTTATTCGATCTAAGTGAGTGGACAAGAAAATTGAAACACTCAAATCAAAACATTAAGTTTTTAAAACTAAAGTTTCAGAAAATCACTTTATATGAAATCTCTTTTCTGAAAACTTCTTCTGGAATCTCTTTAACAAAACTTTTCTTTCTGAAAACTGCTTTTGAAATACTGGTTTCTGAAAGCTATTTCTAAAATCTGATTTCTGAAAACTGCATTTCTGAAAATCTGAAAACTGTGAGCTGCTTTGTATCCGAAAACTTTGACGTATGAGGGCGTTATGTATCGTCGTCCCCCCATAGGCCTAACTGTATCCAGCAGTGCAAATCCATGGCTTTGGGGCGTTACGTATCGCCGTCCCCCAAAGTATGCCACTACTGTATCTGAAACTCGTGGTCTTGGGGCATTACGTATCGCCGTCCCCCAAGCCACAAACTAGAACTGGGGGTGCGGGTCTATGTTATTACCCAAGCTCTGAAACTAGGGTCTAGTGGCGTTACTTATCGTCGTCCCCTTAGCCCTGCTCTAGGATCTGAGGGCGTTATGTATCGATGTCCCCTCAGTCCTCTACATGTGCACATGTCCTCTGTCCGTCAATTCCATCTCTGTCAAGTTGCATACTGGGGTGAGTTTTTTCCTTCATGCCCGAAAAATATAAAAATCAAGTTTGAAACATCCGTAACTCAAACTTATGCTGAAAAATAATCTTTCTAAATCATCACTATATGTATATATAAAAAGAAAAACATATGTAGTAAAATTCAGTCTAACGCCTGACATGCTTTTAAAAGTAAGTCTGAATTCAAAATAGTTAAATAAAATCAGTTCTGAGAGAAAGGGTCCACTCACTGATTAGGAATCTGGCTGGAGCTATTCCACTTTGTCGAAGAGGATTGCAACTCCTGTAATGGTCTGTGAATGGTAATTTGGTTAGATTACAAATCACGAGGTGAGTTTCAGAACTAGGTTAAACTTCTTAGTTCAAGTACGTGGTAGCGTCACTTGGTATATCATGCCTACAATAGAGTGCAATGTATGTATTCGAACTGATACGAGACCCTAAGGGTGGTCTCTAACACGTTAGGGCAGAACTGGGGGGTTTAAAACTAATTCTGGAAAATTATGTTCCTCGTGTCGCGATGTAAGCCCTTGCGCGTCGCGATGCGTGACGTCTAGAATCCTGTCGTCATTTTCCTCTTGCGTCGCGACGCAAAGTCCTTCCACGTCGCGACGTGACCTGGGTTTCCAGGATTCTGTTTTGCCATTTCAAGTTTATCCAATGCATCAATCATCAAATTGCATCCCATACCAACATTTCCATACTAAAATTTAATATTCAATACATCATAAATCATTCATTTCTCATTATTAAACCACAAATTCATCAACAAACAACTTTTTAATCCATCTCACATACTTCACCAAGTTATACCCAAAATCATCCCCAAAGCTTCCATAACACTTCCAATACACAATCCAATCAAATTACATCAACTCCACACATACTAAACTATCATTTTATCATTATCAATCACTCATTTAACCACCTAACCATCATTACTAACTAATTCTTTAAACCTTCCAAACTTAGACAACTTACCACATAACCTATTTCTTTACTAATTAACCACTAATATGCAACACATAACACGCCACTACAACTACCATAACATCAATTTGTCAAAATCCCATAACTTGAAATTTGGGTCTAGTTTCATTACCTTATTTTTTTGTTGGATTCTCAACTCCTCCAAGGTCTTTAATGGTTGCCATGCTCACTTTGCTTCTTCTTCCTTCTTTTTCTTCTCTTTCCCTCATTCTCTTCCTCACGGCATTCTTCATTATTTTCTTTTTTTATTTCCTTTTAGTTTTTGTGAAATAGTGAATAGTGAGTCCTTTATATAGTGGGGGTGTATGATATTTGGAAAGTTGGGGAAAAGTGTAGAAAAATGTAGAAAGTTTGAGATTTCTCTATTTGACCCCGAAATCACTATTCATCTGAAATTTTGACTTGTATTTTTGACCTATTTTGGTTCAGATTTTGGAAAAATGTTCAACGCAGAAGTTGTAGGTCTCGATCTCAGCTTTCCGAAAATATAAAATTCATAGAAATCGGAGTTTGTATGAAAATGTTACACCCCAAATACCAGGGGCTATCCAAATGGAACACTATACAGTCTCGTTCCGGGACTTCGAGGAATTTACCGATTGTCCTCAAAGTCATTCCATGAGTATATTTGAGTCTCAACATAATTTATTTTATGTGCCTTCATCCCGTACATAACAGTACCACTGTATGCAGTAGTAAAAACTATCGGTCGTTAGATCCACACTAACCAGGGGATGTCTTCTAAACTATACTTTTTCTTATTTAGACATTGGGGACAATATCTCAATTTGATTGGGGGGAGGGGATAGTTGACTAGAATATTTTTATTTTCGTTTGTGTTATTTTCTTAAAAAAAATTATTTTATGTAAAAAAAAAAATATTTGTTTTTATTTCAGTCTAATTCGTAACAGGTTATTTTTTGTTTATTTCCTTTTGAATTATTTAAATTTGTGAATTCTCCATAATATTGATTAAATTTGATCTGCATATGCTCATTTGACAGGTATTATCAACATACACGGTAACATATGAACATGAGTTGTAAGTGAAAATTTTGTAATATTCAGCTCTCTAGTTTGTTGGAGGTAGCACCTAAAGGCAGTGGAATTTATGTTTTTATTCAAAAAAAACTAACCATGCTTTTGCTTAGTAACAGGTCATCTTGCCTTAGTAAGCAGTGATTGTTTGCGTACAACGGTAGAATTTGAGTTTGTAAAAAAAGAAAAAAAATGTGTGTGAATAAGTTCGATTTCGTAGCCTCTCTAACTCAAGCAATTAAGTCCGTAGGGGTTTTTTAACACTTAGTGCCCTAAGGCCAAGTGGTCTGGGAGTCATTGGCCCAAAACTCGTTACAAGGGTTAAAGAGAAAGATTAAGGAAATCATACATTTTTTTTCTTTTTAATATCTGAGATCCGAGCAATTAAAGTATATAGGGGTGTCTTAACACCTAATGCCCTAAAGCCAACTGGTTTGGGAGTCATTGGCCCAAAGCTCATTACAATGATTGAAGATATTTTTTTATTATAAAAAAAAAAAAACTATTTTGTATTTATAAATAAACTTTCATTGCCAAAAGGTGTGAACTCTAATATAATTTTAGGAAAAAAATATTACTCTCTTTTCAACAAGACCTGTGAATATTGTGGGCACAATAAATTGATTAATACCTTATTAATGTGTATATGGAGAATGGTAAAAAGTATAGGAGAATTTACTTATTTGGTAATTTAGAAAGAAAGAAAACAAACAACTACTAACTTGGATAAGAATTTCACTTTTTAGTTTTTGCTTAGATTACTAGGGACTAGTAATAAGCTAGTTGGGGGTGTGATTGGGACAAAAAAGTACATATTTATTAAGAGAATAATATATCATTTTACACTTGGGTTTCATTAATCCACTTAATTTAGCACAATCGTTAAATAATAATTATATTTATGTTAATTGTGATTTTTTCTTTTATGTAGGTGAAATAATACTTTGGATGAATATCTAGAAAATGGATTTGACATTTGGATTTTGGAGGCCGAGAATTTAATAGAGCGTTTTAACAGTGTATAACCTTAGAAATTTCATCCATGCGCGATGTTTAAATTTTAGCCATAATGTTTTACTCCGATATCGGATTGAAGTGATTCTAGTTTCAGATGAAAGAAGACTCAAATATCTACAACTTTACTGCTGAAAAAAGTTTCGAATTTTGAAGTTTTCAAGGACGAAATTGATGAAGAACCCAAAGTGTATTATATGTAAAAGTCATTGTCAAATCAAAAATAAAATAATAAAAAATAAAATGTCAATTTCTCATGTTTGGTGGAGGATTTGGTGGATGAAATTGTGGAGTGTTTGGTGGAGTGTTTGGTGGAGAATTGGTGGAAGCCATTTCTTTGCCTACAAATTGAAGAGTTATGCATTCATTTTCTTCATACTTTCTTTGATTTATTCTTAAGGAATTGAAGATTGTATCTTGTTTGTTTAAATTCTTGTAATGATTTTTTAATTTTAGTAATAAAATTATGTGTGTTTTTAGTTACAATATGAGTAGCTAATTACTTTTCGCTGGGAGAATGGGTGAAACTTTTATTATTTAAAGTTTAGATTAATCTCACTTATATTATAATATATAAATAGTAATGAATAATAATTAATTGAGATCTGGATTAATTATTGACAAATTATTCTACAGCCTATATGACTGTTTTTATACGATTTCGGTATAATTTAGTACCTAACTGGACTTGTTATAGACATACACTGTCTTTATGGCTGGTTTTATGTTTTTGGCATATTTAGTACATTGTCATGACTTGTTATCGATATAAATGACTACCGCCTTTATGGCCGGTTTTATATGTTTTGGCATAGTAAATTCCGGAAGTAAATTAATTGGGTTATAATAATAATTTGTAGATTATAAAAAGTGAGATTTCTAAATATAAAATATTAAAAGTGGATCCCATAACCCCAATATTTTTTTATTGTTTTCATTTAATTCAAATTCTCCAAACAACTTCAAACAAATCAATCTTTTTTTCCTTTCGCTTTAATTATTATTTTATCATACTAAAAATCTATTCTCTGTGGATCGACCTCAGACTTACCGGTTTATTTTATTACTTCAACACTCTTATACTTATGAGTAATTTAGAGTGTGTCAATAGACATAAAATTAGAGTTTGGAACTCTAGATAATAGCTTAGAGTTAAAGGCTACCATTCTAGAATCACTTGACCACCTTTGGGTGACCTAGAATTGTTCATGAATCATTTCATTGTGGAATTCTATTTTGGTTTGTATTTTGATTCAAAGAAATTCATATATATATATATATATATATTTAGATATTATATATGTTTATTTCATAACATGTGTTGTGGTTGTTTTTTAAAATAAAATTATTTTGGGTGATTTTAAAAGTGTTTAAGGTTTTAAAATTAAAAAAAGAAGTTTCAGTATGTTTTCCCGAGAGGGAAGCGTTACAGTGCCAAAAATGGCACTGCAACGCTATCCAGCAGAGTTGCTGCTGCATGCAGCGTGCGCTGAATGCAACACTTGTTGCATGCAGCGAGCGCTGCAAGCGTACTAGGTGCTCACGAGTCTGCAATTTTCCGTTTTTATCTCGATTAATTTTTCCGGACCCATATTTATTTATGTTTTTTTTAACACTAGATAAATAGAATATTGTATTTTATTAAATTTTAAAATACACCGATGCTAGATATCCACGGGTTAGACCCACTTCCGCTGCGTGAGGCACCGATCCGACCCTAGGGGTTCCACATCTGCCCCAACAAGAACTTCTAAATTGCCATATGCTTCTAGGAAGCATTATGTATGTTATGTTATATAAGAGACCTGACATCAGTTTCCGCGTCATTGTGACTAGCCGATATCAATCTGATCCAGGTAATGATCATTTGACAGCCATGAAACATATCCTGAAATATCTTAAGGGTACTAAGGATAAGTTTCTAATATATGGAGAAGATGAGCTATAATTTAAGGGTTATATAGACACTAACTTCCAAGGAGATACATATGATAGATATTCTACATCCAGATATATATATTTACCCTTAATAATGGAGCAGTTAGTTGGCGATATTCATAGCAAGGCTCAACAGCTGATTCCACCACTGAGGTGGAATTTATTGCGGCTTTAGAAGCTATTAAAGAAGCTGTATAGATTAGGAATTTTATCACAGAACTTGGCATTGTACCTAGTATTGAGGATTTGATCCCATTGTCCTGTGATAATAACGGAGCCATTGTGAAGGCTAAGGAGCCAAGAACGCATTCCAAATCTAAACACGTGGATAGGAAATATCATGTGATTAAAGTTTATTGAACGAGAATACATAGTGGTCTTGAAGGTTCAAGGACTAGACAAGATAGCAGACCTGCTTACTAAGGCTTTACCTCATAATTTATTCAATAAACATGTGGAGGAGATGAGACTGCGGTATCATCCAGATTGGCACTAAGCAAGTGAGAGTTTGTTAGAGTTGGTGCTTGAAGCATTAATCCGAATAATATATAATACATTATATTTTATTATTTATTAAAAAATAACTACATTTTCATTTCAAATCGTATTAGTGATAATGTCATTATGTAAATTAGATGGATATATATATGCTGAGAATGACATCGGCCTTAGAATATTCATGTAATAATATTGGACGCTAGGTGGTCTGACATTGGGATAATATTACTATTATAAACTATTCTTAAAGTAAATACTTCTTGATTTTGGAATACGGTCGAATTTCTATAACCAAGAGACAAGTACATGTTATATATTGGAAGTAGAGTTCCAATAGTTTAACCCGATGTACCATAAGTAAAGGAAGCTAGTATAGACATATGGGTATTCATTAGAGCGAATACTGAATGACTCACATGTGATTCCTAATAGTTGGAAGTACACACCACCGTCAATAGGAATCTCCCCGAGTCGAGTAGCATATGTGATCCTTTGACTATAGGATAGTAATAGTTTTGTATGAGATCCTCCACACTTTGATGCCATGTATGTCAGAAACCTTTCATGGTCTAGCCTCTATATGTTCATTGGGTGTGGATTGATGCACTTCTTAATCAAAAGACAAGATTTGTCGGCCCGTTTGTGTACCATAAAAGGTTTATGTATCTATATGAGTAAGTCATGATTCTTAAGACTTTGGCGCCAAAGCCGATCACCTAGGGTGGCTCATTTTTATTAGAAATGGTTTCTGATTAAGTTATAAATAATCGTGGACGTGTCGACATGAGATGTGGGTCTTAGAAACTTGACGGTGTATTCTATATTTCCTATGGATATCCTACGATGGAAGGATTGTTAAACATATGTGATGACCTCGATTTGTATAGTTCAAAAAGGTCGTTCATGTTCTTCGCGAATTCGGAGATGGCCGAATTGCGTACATATTAACTAAGATAGTCTAATATTATGGACTTAGAGAGTCTCACAATATGAAGTGTAATCGTTGAGCACTTAGGTACCCGATTAATTTTGATAATAGATAATATTCAATATTATAATTATTAACTAAGATAATTAAGTATTACTGGATAACATTGATTATCTACTTTGACCTAAATAGATTAATTAGGTTAATTCAATAATTACACAAGGATTTTATCATAATTTCATAAATATCTCTACCATTTGAGGATATTTTGATAATTGTAAATATATAATTGTAGGTGTTTTAGCTTGATTTAATTGGATTAAATCAAAGTTGCAAACATTGAACTAATCCATTTTCTAATCTATGTCTTGATTTAATTAGATTAAATCAAAGTGGTAGACAAAAGGTGATTAGTCACACTTAATTATACATATTTGGAAAATTGGATTAAGTCCACCTAAAAGTTGATTAAAAATTTTATTAATTAAAAATTATCTAAGTTTTGTTATAAATAGCAAGCTTGATGAAGGTTTTAATTAAGCTAAATAAGCTTGATAAGCTTAAGCTTATGAAAATACAAGTAATTCTTGGAGAAATTAGCCTAAGTTAGAGAAGTGTTTAGTGATGCTTTGGAAGATCTCTACAACATTTCATCTAGGATAAATGAAGATTATATCTTGGAGTGAAGCTTGTTTGTATTAGAATCAAGATTGGATCTTGGAGTGAAGCTTGCTAAACATTGGAAGTTCTCCAACAATTTCAACAATGAGAAGGAGATTGGATCTTTATATCAAGCTTACTAGGCAATGTTTGATCTTCTCCTAAGTTATGTTCTTCATTAGTGAGTTTTCATTGGTGAGACATATAATAATGAATTATGTATTGGATGTATAATTACATAGCTTAAAGTTGAAATTAGGCTAATGAATTGTGTTGGGATACTTTGGAAGTATAAACACAATATGCTTGTAATTGGGTCGAAGATGTTCATGTAGAACAATTAATAAGAGTTTGGAACTCTACATTAAAGCCCAGAGCTATGGCTACCATTCTAGAATCACTTGACCACCTTTGGGTGAACTAGAATTGTTCATGAGATATTTTATAGTGGGATTCTAAATTGATTTGTGTAGATTCAAATAAATGCGTATATGTTTTTAGAATACATGTATGTTAGTTTTATAACATGTGTTGATGGTGGTTATGATGCTAAAATTGGATTTTAGGTGTATTTGAAGTAATAGGAGAAAATTGGAAGTGTTTAATATTGGTTTAAAGTCAGAAATTGCTCATTGTCTAGGGCAGCATCGTGACTCTACACCTTCAGCATCGCGACACTGAGCATCATACCTACGAGGATCGCGAATCTCACACTTCCGTGTCGTGACTCCAAGATGTTTAGCTCTCGCAGTTGCTCTCGTACTTTGGAGCGTATCGACGCCCAAGCTTTCGCTTCACGACGCACAGAGCTGAAGAATACTGAAACTTCATTTTCTCCGTTCCGGAGTTTCCAGACTCCGTTTTGATCCTCGGTTTATCCTACGGACTCGAAATGGAATGTAGTTTTACATAAAATATTTTAAAATACACACATACTAGATATACATGGGTTAGACCCACTTCCACTGCGTGGAGCACCGATCCGACCCTAGGGGTTCCATTTCTACTCCAATAATTTTGATATCGAATGAGAGGCTTTTATGATTCTACCTCAATAGGATGAAAAGCCAAGAAACATAAAAGAGTCTCTTCAATGCCCTATTAATGATAAATGAGTGAAAGTAACGGTAGAAAAAATGAAGTCAATAATGTCCAATCAAGTTTGAAACTGGTTGATCTACCCAAATGACGCAAAACCATCAGGAACAAATGAGTTCTTAAAATAAAATGTAATATTGATGTCAATATCGAAAGATACAAAGCACGACTTAGAGCGAAAAGTGTACATAATATGAATGAATTGATTACGAAGAGACTCTTTTACTTTTTGTAAGGTTTACCTCAATTCACTTGATCCTGGATATAACAGTAAGCATGGATCTAGAATTACATCGAATAGATGTAAAGACTGCTTTTATCAATGGAGAACTTGATGACGAAATCTATATGGAACAACCTATAGGTTTCATAAAAGAAACTAGAAAGGAGAAAGTATGTAGACTTTTGAAGTCTATAAATGGTCTTAAGTATTCATCTAGATAATGGTATATACAATTCCACAATACAATCATTTCAAATGATTTCATAATGATCGATGAGGATCATTATGTGTACACCAAGAGAGATAAAAATAAGTTTATTATCTTATCTTTGTATGTGACAAGGAGTTTGTAAATCACATCAAATGATGGTTATCTTCTAACTTCGAGATGGAAAATATGGGTGAAGCTGTATATATTCTTGGGGGGTTAAGATCTCAAGAAATTGTTCAAATAAATTATTATTTCTTTCACAAGAGTCATATATAAAGAAAATTCTTGAACGTTTTCAAATGCATGCTTGTAAATCCATTGATACTCCTATCACGAAAATTGAAGCTTTAAGTTGTAGATTGTGTCCAAAGACTCCATAAGAAAAGTAACAAATGAAGAAAGTTCCTTACGTAAGTGCAGTTGGAAGTTTAATGTACGTAATGTTGTGTACGAGACATGATATCTATTTCACTGTTGTAATGGTAAGTATATACCAATCTAATCCAAGACTAACACATTGGAAAATAGTTAAAAGAATATTAAGGTATCTAAAAGGGACTACCAATTACTCATTTTGTTATCAAGTAAATGATATGCGATTGTGAGGTTATACCGATGTTGATTGGGGAGGAGATTTGGATGAGAGAAAATCTACCTGTGAATTTATTTTCTTACCGAATAATGTACCATATCATGAAGCAGGAAGAAATAATCTTACATAGCCTTATCCACAATGGAGGCTGAATTTATGGCATTTTCATCTGTAGTGCAAGAAGCTGTATGGTTAAAAAGGTTTTTAGATCATTTGGATCTTACAAATGATGCTTCTAGTCCAGTATTAGTCAACTGTGACGGTGAAACAACAATAGCCTACATAAAAGACTCAAAATTCCATTGTAAAACCAAACACATAGATACTTAATCTAACTTTATAAAAGACATAGTTACACAAAAGTGGTAAATATGAAGTATATTTCTTCCCAATAGATGATAACATATCAATTGACAAAGCCTTTTCCTAGAGATGTCTTTGTTAGACACGTAAAATCTCAGGGATTGTGTAGATGTTAATGTACTTATATTTCATGATGTGTTATTTTTTTTGGTTTGCTCTAAGCTTCCCAAGATCATAAATCAAGCATGAAACAAGTGTAAATATAATCAAATGAGGTGCGGAAAAACTCACATGGATCGGTTGGATGCGGTTGGAGATGAAAAACGTACTGCCCTCTCTATGCTCGGCAGTGGGCTGCTCGGTGGTGGACTGCACGGCAGTGGCTTGTCTTCCTCCTCCAATAAACGGCCATGGGTGATCCTCCATGGAAGCTCCAAGCTCCAAACTTCACAAGGTGATTCCTTGCTCATGAAAACATTGCCCTATCACCTTTGTATTCCTCCTACAGTGTGCTAGCACTTAGATCTTGCAACAAAACATTTGCTTCTCCTTTTATTTGGTCGGTCAAAACCAGAAAACAGAGGAGAAGATCGGTCCAAGACCGAGAGAGAAGAATAGAAACTTTTGGCTCCAAAATGGTGAAGACCGAAAAAGGAGAGAGAGAAATAAAAAAAAAATGTAAATAGGTTTTATAATTTCCAAAATTAATAAACCATTTACCAATTTTTAATTTCAAAAAGCAAGCATTTAATGCCTTTCAATCATCTCACATCAACTCACATCAATCAATCAAATGTCACATCACTCAAAGTGACATGTGATTTGACGCTTGCTGTGACTTGTGATTTGACGCTTGATTTGACTTGCGTGCCGCACTCGAATTCGAAATGCGAATTCGCTCGCAAATAATCTCGGGCTCGGGTTCGCTAATTCCAAATTAATGAATTTTCCGTTGCGTCGTAATTAAATGATTACGCCTAGCGAAATCACTATTCACGTCGCTAACGAATTAATTCTAAATTAATTTGTTCGCCCGAATTAAAATCTAATTTTAATTCCGCATCGAAATCCAATTTTGTATAATATATCAAATATATTATTTTACCGATTAATTCCAAATTAATCGTTCTCTCTCTTTAATTGATATTTTATCCCAGATAAAATATCTCTGCAATTAATCCCAGATTAATTTTCTCTCTCATTAAATTAATCCCAGATTAACTAAAGTGCGAGTCATACGTCATCGGTGAATCTTCGGGGAGTGACCCATGAGATCTCCGGATATGTTGGCAGTAAATCGGGTCTTCGGACTATCCGAACACGTAAGTACCTTGTACTACGTTTACACCGATTCACAAGACAAGGTTGGCTTCTAGCAAAGCGCCAAGCCTACCCAATTCTCCAGAAACATGCTTACAGGAATAAGCGATCTATATCAGGCGTAGTATACGTGGTATTGCGTATTTCTGTCCAGTATCGAATGATCACGTGCTAGGCCTGGGGCTGGAATTGTGTCTGCCTCGTACGAAGCACATGTCGGATGTCTGGTAACTAGTCTCTATAATCGGATGAACATGACATAGTCATATCATCCCGATGACTGCAGTACTTAAGAGAACCAGTACCGTATCCTACATGACCATCATCTCCATATGACTGGAGTGACACTTCCGTCTTGACATCACACCCAACACACTACGATTCTCAATATACCCAGCATTGGCGTACAAAGAACCTGTTAAAGCCCTGGACGACCTCAACCAAAGTATATTGATTGTCGCAAGTATTAGCGGTGCAAGTACCAGGTTAAGACCAAATACACCTACCCTGATTTCGGACTTCCATAGACACATAGTCATACTACCAATGGAATTCCGAGGGGGTTTATCCAGAGCGAAGTTGTTTCCCGTACCATCAGTAAAACACAACCTCTTATTACACTTGCATGAGTATCATATACCCAAATATATGAGAACTATGTCGTTGTGCCCTCACAACGCGCACAAGTGTAATACTAGTCTTTTGCGCATTTATCGATGTCCAATCTCGACAATGCTCTGACTAGGGATATTTAATGATTTATCCTTCGTGGACTGATATTGTCTCATATCATTCTCCGTCCAGGAACAAATCATAGGGACCTCTCATCATTTATACATATAGGTGATCTAATCACAAATGATAAGAGTGCAATCTCCTTTATCACATAGTTAATTTGTACAACAACACAATGATCTGTACAAATAGTGACGCTATGGGTCATAATTGTCCAACAATTTTCCCCAGTAATGTTTACTGATGTTAATACTCATTGATACTTGCGTTCAATGTTTACATATTTTTATGTTAATACATGTTTAAACAAATATACTATTAGTTAGTATGAGAACTATCGGACAAGTGAATGATTCACCTCCATTACTTTGTGATAAGGGGAGATGAGATAAATTTTTAAGCTTATTATCTTAGTGATAATTTAGAAGAGCGCAAACTTGAAAATTAAGTAATGTCATTATGAGATCACTTTCTCTGTGATATGACCTAAGATGAATAAGTTTATTTCACCTTATTTGTCTTAATGTCACATGTGAGTTGGACATTGTGATTGTATGAACTATCATCTATACGGTATTTTTTATGAGACATACGTTCCATGGGAAATGAGAGAATATCGTAATATATGTTTTCATACCATGAGTACGATCGCGACTAATAAGGGTAATACAAGTAAAGATCTCGGTTTTGATATTGTGTGAGACCTTTAAGATTACTTTAATCTCACGTTGTACCTTTTAGACTTTTGTCTATTTCTTAAAGCTTGGATTTGATGATCGTTATCTTAGAGTATTACTGGAAGATCATGAGAGATTCAATCAAATAGAATATCACTGGAAAATCGAATTGAATCAAGGTTGAGAGATTCGATAAAAAAACAAAGATTATTATATGAATAATTTTACATTAGCTTGTATTCATCGGTCGACCAATTATGTTATTCTACGTGATCAAACATGATTGTGAATACAAAATAAATATTACATTCGAAAAGAGATCGGGAGAGATGTAATATGATAAATGATCGAGGATAGTGCATACTTAAATCTATTATTGTATCCATCCATTATTCGAGTAGCTATATATTCCTAACATATGTATAGCAAGTTAGCTCTCGAAGTATGCTGGTCGCACGACACAATTACTAAATATGAGTTATTCTTGTAGAAATTATAAAAAAAAAAAAATTGATCTCATTATGTGTGAGTGAGAGATGTTGAATAAAGGTGATCAACAATAATGGTAATGGAAATATCAACAAACATTGATGGTGATAGAACATCAAATGTTAGAAAATGTTAACAACATTAATAGTGATGAAACACTTATGATGGCCACATTTATGGAGGAAGTTAATAAACTTCCAAATACGTCAAATAGACACTAAAGTATGTGTTCCCCTTCCATCTCCTATAAATATGAGAGTTGCTCATTTAGAAGGGCAATCAATTGAGTTTGATTAAGTGAATCTCTACAATTAATAAGATATACAATTGTGTTGTGAATTTTATGTTATGGTTAGATCTTAAGTGGGTGATTCATGGATTTGTTCCATATTATTTGAGATATTGTTCCTCACAGTATTAGTAATATTTTTAATATAGTTCCAATCTATATTAAGTTATAAATTAATTTAGATTATTATCCTCAAACTTAGTCCTCTTACATATAATAATTATATGCTCAGTTTAAAGTTACCTAAATAATCTATATAATTTTCATGTTATTTGTAAATAATAAATTAAGGAAAATTATCAATAAACCACCTCCAGTTAAGTGAAAATACATATCACTTCTAATAATTTCTGACAATGACACTATAACACCTCGAGTTTATATTTAGTATAACAGAAACACTTTATCATTAACGGTGTGTAAGAGGACGATGATGTCATATGGACATTTATGTTAATCTGTCTTATTTAATTTATATTGTGAAGGAAAATTATTTGTGCACCCACCTCTAGTTTAACAAATTATTTTTGTACCACCTATAATTTAGTAAATTATCTATACAGCACCTCCAGTTAGGTGAAAGTACATGTAACAATTGTCATAAAAATACATAAGATTATATTGGGCCCTTATTTAATAACCATTAAACGATCCATCCAACTAACGGGTATGAAAAATTATACTCATACTCGACCCTCACGATCAACATACCATATCTCAATGGATTGACGTAGTTTTTCTATCGCGTGTACATTCCCATAATGATGGTGTTTCTCCAAAATAAAACTTTGTTGTTCAGCATCTTAGGGCCTCCGCGGACCCCATCTTTGAGGGAAATTTTTCCATCCATATGCATTACTATCCTCAACATGTTTAAGTCGGTCTGGCACTGGGATGACAAAAATTAGGAATCGGCATCGGATCGGATCCGTCTCATGGATCTGATCGAATTACGAAGAGTCAGCTCGTCGGATTTCAGATCGAATCGGATAAAATCCGATTCGATCCGAACCGACCGAATTTTTTTTCCCTTTGTAGTTTCTAAACGACGTCGTTTTGGAATTAAAGCTAAAACATAATTAGGCATTTAGGTCGTTCTTCGTCTTCACTTCAGTCAGTCTTCACTTCTATTCTCTTTCAGTCTTTCTTGTTATCCCAATTCCCGTCGCGTCTCCTGCAGTCCTGCTCCGTTTGCTCCGACTCCACTCCTACTCCGTTTGGATT
>SKCR01039838.1:0-60995 GCA_019454045.1 Zanthoxylum bungeanum
GTAGAATGTTGACAACTGATGGCCAAGGTAAGCATATTACACCTAGTTGGCATCTTGTACGGCTTTTTCCGCGCTCCTGTGTTGTGTGTGGGTGTTGTTGCCAACTATAGTTTGTGGCTTTAGTTGTTTGTCCATCAATGTAGGTGTTTAAGTCATTTGGTTTCTGAACAAGATGTCAGGAGTTAAGTCTAGTTTAAGAAATTAGAGGGCTCCTAATGATTATGAAAAAGGGGAAACACCGAAACATGAAAAAGGACAACGTGCCCTAGGGACCTGTTAGTTTTAACTCATCTACATAGAAGACAAAAAGGAAACAAAAACCTAAATAAATCTGCTCAAAAAGTGGCCCATCAATCAATTACTATTAATAGTGCTTCCCAATTAAGAATGATAGAAAAGGAGATGGCTAAAATTTCCAATCATGTGGAAGCCAGAGAGTGGTCCAAAACCTCACTATACCTCAGAAGGATGAGAAATCTCCAATAATTTTGTCTTCTAGTTCTGTCCTTATGACAAAAAAAGATTGGCACAACCACATAACACAAGCACTCTCTTATGCACAAATGCAAATCTTTCCATAAGAATTTAATAGCAAGAGTAGTTGGCTAGCTGCTCATCCAAACTAAAGCTGTAAACATATGAGACCACTAGAACTGGGCAGAAGAATGTTGTCGAAATATAAGCATTGTTTAAAAATGCGGTCAGAGGCGGCGCCTCGAGGCGCCGTGTCGCCGCCTTGCGGAGAAGGCGCCTCGAGGCGGCTGCCTCTGGCGTCATTTTCAATTTTCCCGCACTGCAGCGAGTGAGGTGGCCGCCTCTGGCCGCTTCACACCGATGCAGCACGAGGCTGCCGCCTCACTCGCTGCGTCAGTGTAGGTCTTTTTTTTTTTTTTTTCCATCTTTTCCTCGCTGCCTCTCACACGAAGGTAATGACTTTGCTCTCTATCTTTGTTCTCTCTTTGATACTTGATTAGGTCAATTTTGTGTATTATAATTAGGTCTCTGTGAATTAAAATTAGGTCAATTTTGAAATTTATAATTAGGTCTCTATCAATTTTGGTCTATGTCAATTTTGAAATTAGGTCAATTTTGAAATTATAATTAGGCCTATTTGTATAAAAATTAGGTCAATTTATGGGTATTATAATTAGGTTTTTGTGTATTAAAATTAGGTCATCAATTTTGTTGATGCTTTTATTATGCTAATTTTATGATTTTAATTTAGGTCCGCCTCGCGCCTGAACGGCCGACCGCCTCGAGGCGTTATCCGTATTTTTAAACATTGAATATAAGAGCCAGATATATTAGTGGGGACTGGGGGAAGAAAACATAACTGAAGAAATTAGTGAAAATTGTAACTTAACTGATGCTAATAATAGATCAATTCCAGAACCCATAGTAGAACCATCAAATTTAGAAAGATATTTAGAATAAAGAGGTATACAAGATAGTAAGGAAAAATATACAGAAGCAGAACGCGTATTTAATTTTAAGGCTAGAACTAAGTTAGAAAATTGGAAATCAAAGCCAGAAGCTAAAGACTTATTAGTATTAGATTTACAAGGTCATAAACCTGGAAACATATATTTGTTGCACCGTACACTATTATGCATATGATTTTTTTCTCTCTTTTGCTCATGGTATCGTACACTAGTTGGGAGCAATATTCTAAAAAGCGCTAGTTTGGCAGCAGCCCCGCGCCTAGCGCCTAGGCTGAGCCTACCAAATTCTTCTGGAATTGAGGATTTTTGAAATTAGGTTTAAGATTTGGCGGAATTTGGATAAATTAATCTTAGGAAAATGTTATTCGAGTGATGAGTAAGTTTTCTAGAGGTTCAGTTTGACAAAAACGAGAACAATTGAAGAAATTAGAGTGTTTTTTTTTTTTTTTTTTTTATTTTTTTTAATTTAAATTAGGGTTCTTAGAAGATTGAAGATTTTTGAAAATATGTGTAATTAGGAAGAAATTAAGCATGGAAATGGTAAGAAGACACTAAAACCGACACTAATTTGGTGTCAATTTCGAAATCGGAAACTGTCAACGGCCGTTGACCACCTTTGACAGTCACTCAACGGCCATTGACTGCGGTCAACAGCGGTCAACGGTTGATTTTGGTGGTGAAGTTTCGCTGGAATGGATAGAAAAAGCCGCCCATTCTGGTGAACTCCTGGCCTCAATGATTTGGGGCCAAGCGCAACGGCGTAGGACTGTCGAGCGAAAATGCCTAGGTGGCGTGTTTTAGAACAGTGGTTGGGAGTTAAATGCATCCTTGGTTTCCTTTTCTAAACAAAGCTATTTATATTGAGTTTCTTGTGGGCAATGGACCAAAGCAATTTAGAAGGAACTTGATCTTTGCAGATCAAAACTGAAGGTTCAAACAAAACTATTTTTGTATCATCAGTGAGTCTAGGAAAGGATTTAGCTGAGAAGATGCCTTTTGTGTGGTCCATTATCTACTACATTCCCTTGCATCATCAACGCCCTGTATGATCCCAAGTAGATTAGATATTCTTCCACCACTTTCTTTGATTACTGAGGTTGTGGGTTCCAACAGTACCTCCCAGTTTAAAACTCGGTGAACTTAAAAGTTCAAGGGATTTGGAATTTTTTAAAAATGGTAGAATTTACATAATTTTGGTGATGAATTTACACTAATTCATTTTGAATTTATATGAACTTTTTTCTCATTTTCTGGTGGATAGGAGAACCAATAACATAGATCATTGTCTGGGATCCTGTTTAAATCTTTCTTTTAATTTTATTTTTTCATTGTTATGTAATGAGCTAAGGTATTGCTGCTAAAATCATTGTGATGCATATTCCTAGCACCAATGCTCTTTTAATCATTTGCAAGTCACTCAAAGAATAATGAGACCTTTTGCTACTTGTGTTCACATAGTTTTAGGTCTACTGTCTTATTTTCTTGAATGATTTTGATAGGAAAAGCTTATGCCTTACACTAATGAATGTTTAAATTTTTAGGCAGATTTACGTTGCAACACTTTTATTCAAAAGATCCTTTTCTTTTTTTTTTTGCTTTTTTTCTTCTTGGGTTTGGGGTGTGTGGGGGGCAGCTGTGGTGGTTGCAGTGTTGTTAAAAGGCCCAAAAAGCAAAAAAGCCCAAGCGCATCCATGGGGCCTTTTCAGATTGAAGCCCAGCGCAGTCTTCTAGGCGAATGAAAAGCTCCAAAGCGCAAAAAAAGGCGCCTGATGTTCCAGCCAAAATTATGAAATTCCAGCCCAATTATGAAATTCTAATTCAATTTTAAAAAAGCCCAGCCTAATTTTAAATACATAATTCAATTTTAACCCATTTAAAACCCTAATATACTTCTGAAAAAAAAAACCCTAATATATTTTCTGCCACTTCCTCTGTCTGAGCTGTAATAGAAAGTGTGTTTCGAGTGAGTTTTTTTTTTTTTGGATATATTTTTTGGATGCTTTAGTTTTTTTTGGTTTTTTTTTTCGAATTTAGATTCAAAATACGGAAAGCGAATGCCTATGAAATTGTTGGGCTGATGGACTTCGTCAAGCATTTGGAGTTTTTTTTTTTTTTTTTTTAAATTCTTTACCTGGTTACACATTATTTGGCCATGTTCACAGTTCACTTGTGTTGGTATTAATGTAAAAGTTTGATCATTAAAACTGTTCAAATGTGATTAAACTATCATATTGGCATTTTATACAATTATGTGATTAAAGTTCTGCTTTCTGCTTTCTGATTTTTTAGAATTATTATTATTCATTAGTTTATGTTTCTTTCTTGCACTTTGGATACTTCAGACGCGCGCCTCTTGCACCTTGGCTTAGAGAAGCTCCAGTAGGTCTTTGTGCCTCTGTGCGCCTTGCGCTCCTGACAACACTGGGTGGTTGTGAATATAACAAGTAGATCTATTGAGTTTTGGAGTAGTATTTCCGTTTGTATGTAGTTCTGAAATTGATGCCACTGTGTTAATTTTTTTTTTGCAAGCGTATCTATTATGGACTCTACGGAAGCTGGAGTCTTTAACAATAGTTCTAGGCAGATTTGAAATTTAAATATTTATCATAATGGTAACTATTAGAACCTACCATGAATCATAAACTCAGAGAAACTCTGAAATCTCCGCCAAATCATGTTACCAGATTCCCCAAAATGAGGTAAGAAAAGACCAAAGTACCCATCCAATTTGTAGACCAAAAATTGGCTTTAGTTAGTCAAGGATTTATATGGTCGAGTAAGGACATGGATGCTTGTGCAAGTACAATTAAGGTCGGGTAGGGTCGATTAAGTCTAGTATGGTTGAGTAATTAAAACTCGAGCTATTTTTGTAGTTTCTCAACTTTCAACGAAATGATATATATATGTAGAAATAGATTGTCAAATAAGACAAGGTATATCTATTATCTATGTAAATTTCATGTTGTTATGGGGATATTTGTGCAATTCTTACTCATTTAACACATGATTCTGGTTTACCTCTGCAGAGGCTTTTGAAGAAGTTTTGGAGATTGTGTCATATATGACCTTTTTCTCTCCTACAATATCTGTTGAAATGTGGAGCCTTTGGCCTTTGATGATGGAAGCTTTGGCTGATTGGGCTATTGATTTCTTTCCAAGTAAGATGGGCTTTCATTGCAGTAGCTTTCTTTTGCTTTTAAATAGAGTTCTTGCTGATGATTGTTCTATTCTTTTCTTATCATGTGACTGGACATGTGGTACTCTTTTTTTCCAAATTTAGTTTCCGGTCTCCTCTAAGGTTTGCATAACTTTTTTCAAAATAGTACCAGAACTTTAAAAATATCAACATATTTCATGCACTAATACACTCAGCTTTCAAAGTCATCATTCAAGCTCGTTGGAATATTGAACCTCTAGATAGCCGGACTTTATTGTCGTATTTCCTGCTTGTAGATAGCCGGACTTTATGGAAATGCTTGTAATTTCTGAATGTAGGGATCCTTACTATAGTTTTGTGGAATACTAATGTGTCTCCCTACCTGAGTTGTGCTCCCTTGTGTTGAGTCAGCCTTTTGCTGCATTTTCCCCATATTCAATATCAAATATGATGGCACTTTTCCGATTGTAGGGATCCTTCCTATGTTGGGATCCTTACTATAGTTTTGTGGAATACTAATGTGTCTCCCTACCTGAGTTGTGCTCTCTTGTGTTGAGTCATGCAATCCCAGCCTTTTGCTGCATTTTCCCCATATTCAATACCAAATATGATGGCACTTTTCCGATTGTCACTCACTTGGGTGCTAAAAAAAACTGTTCATTTTTATGCAGATATTTTGGTTCCTTTGGACAACTATATATCTAGGGGAACTGTACACTTCCTCACTTGCAAGGAGCCAGATTACCAGCAAAGCCTTTGGAAAATGATTTCTTCTGTGAGTTTTTTCCATTGACAAGATTTCTTTTCAATTCTACTTGGTTTAATTGAATCAGGAAGGATTTAATTGCTTATTTCTAAAAATACGATTTTTTTGGTAAGATTCTCTTAATTTCTCTAATCATTCCTTTCATTGATATATCTTGTGTGTTCTTTTCTACTATGTAGATCATGGATGATAAAAATTTGGAGGATGGTGATATTGAACCAGCGCCAAAACTCATTGAAGTGGTTTTCCAGAACTGTAAAGGGCAGGTGAATCAATGGGTTGAGCCATATTTGAGAATCACGGTGGAGCGGTTGCGTCGAGCTGAAAAATCATATTTGAAATGCCTTCTCATGCAAGTGGTAAGTTTTCATGAGAGTTCTAATTCTGATATGAGTATTATTGTCATCCTAAGTTGCACGAAAACGGAAACAGGCAACGCGACACGACACGAAACGGAAACAAGAAACGCTATTTTTTAAATAACTGAGACACGAAACATTGGTGAAATGTTAAATAGAATAAAATATATTTATATATTTAAAAATATAATTATTTAAAAGTTACAATATAAATATGAACATGACGACAAAATAATTAATTTAAACAAAATAAAAGAAAAATTAAGTTTGTTTGTTCATTGGTTCATCGCAACTCTATACTGTTTATTAAAGTAATTTCATATTTAATACGTCATTCACATCACATCAATAGCGGCCTTGACTTTCGCTTTCTTTGCTTTCGTCTATTTTCTCTTCATCTTACCAAAATCATCAACACATTTTTTTACATCCAAGTTTTTTCCCAGCAATTCTATCAAAAGCCTTCTCCCAATCACTCTCCCACTCGCCATGAGCATCACACAATTCGAGAGTCCGATTATTTTTATTAAATTAATTGGTCTGAAACGTTTCAGATACATCTCATAATGTTTCCATAACGTTTTGGTTTCCACTTCATATTTATCATATCGGAAACTCAAACCTGAAGGGGAAAAGCGTTTCCGTGCTTCGTAGTTGTCATCGTCTAAATAAATGGCTTTTGATCATGAGGGTCTTCCCATGCAAGCAGTTAAACCTTTCATTTCTGGTGTTCTTTTCTTCTGTTTTTTTTTATACATTTGATATCAAGTGATTACCTGTCTTCCCTCACCACTGCACTGTTTCAACGAGACAAAACTGCTCCTTTTGTTATATAAGGTTTTGAGGTATTTGGTTGAGTAAAATATGCACTAGTTCATAGATTTAGTTTCTGCAGTTTTGTTCATGATCTATTGCGTCTGTTGACATTCATGGGCCTAATTCAATCCAAAAGCTAGTTTAAGAGTAGAGAGTTGTGCAATCTTATATGTTAAGTTCATTCGTTCATCGCAAGCAATGTGAGATATTTTCATGCACCTCACGTATAGACCGGTATTTTGTCTTGTCCATGTTATGTGGGTAGGTAGCTCTCACTCGTGCATGAGTCTGGCTCTGATACCATGTTGAAATTTAAAGACCTAACTGAACCCAAAAGCTAGCCTGAGAGTGGAAGGTTGCCCAGTATTTTTTAAGTTCATTCATTTATCTCAGCCGATGTGGAATATTTTTCTTAATAACTGTTATTGAAATGTGGACTTTTTATCTAACAAATTATGTATCTCCAGGCATCAGATTACATTCCAGATTGTTCATGAATGCTAAATAAAGTCTTACCTTGAAAAGTCTTACCTTGTTTTTGCTGGAGTAATGTTGTGTGAGAATGTAAATTAGTTATCACAAAGGAGAGGTCATAATGTCCCTTGTAAATGGTGAAGCTTAGATTAGTGCTACTTTTTTAGGATAATTTTAAATCCTCTCTCTCTTTTATATATAAGTGGTTTTGGCATTTAGTCTTCCATTTATTTTTTAGTTGAAAATTTTCCTCAAGGAGGTTGTTTGATTATTTCGAGCAGATGGCAGATGCTCTTTACTACAACTCGTCTTTGACGCTCAGCATATTGCACAAGCTGGGTGTTGCAACAGAAGTCTTTAATCTTTGGTTCCAGATGTTGCAACAAGTAAAAAAGAATGGTGGACGGGCTAATTTTAAAAGGTGATTTTCGGATTTTTGTTCTCCCCTATCCCATTTATACCTTATTTATGGTACTTCAGTTTGAACTTTTCACATTGGCACAAAGGTCTGAATGTGTATGCAAATGATCTTGGTGAAGGGATCATGATAAGAAAGTTTGCTGCTTGGGATTGACTTCTCTACTTGCGCTTCCTGCGGATCAGTTACCTGGGGATGCATTGGGGCGTGTTTTCCGAGCAACTCTTGATCTCCTAGTTTCATACAAGGATCAAGTTGCAGGTCTGTCTCTCTCATCCATGTATATTTAGGGGTTGCTATAACAACAATTTATTTATTATTTTTCGACATATTGTCTAAAAATTGACAGAAGCTGCAAATGAGGATGAAGGTGAAGATGATGATATGGATGGTTTCCAAACGGACAATGAAGATGAGGACAGTGATGGTTCTGATAAGGAAATGGGTGTTGATGCTGAAGATGGAGATGAAGCTGATAGCATTAGACTGCAAAAACTAGCTGCACAGGTGCATATATATTTATCATTTTTTTTCATGGTGATTTTAAGTTGGAGACAAGATATTGAATGAGCATACTTCTATGAAATGCCCACATGCTCCCTCTAAATGGTATGATTAGCATTCCATTCCCAATCCACGATCACAACCCCAATTTAGCACTTTGTTTATTTATGAGAAGATAAAGAAACTTGTTGAAATTAGTAGAAGTAAAGAGAGGTTAAGTTAGCTTGTAAAAACAAAAGGACATATGGAAGGAGGGGTGGCATGGTCTCTCATAATTTGAATCTACAAAACATTGTCATGTCCCTCAGTGTTAATTCTTAGTAGAGCAGAGGGCACGCAGGCCCCCAAAGTTTGCTCAAAATGTAGACCTAAGTTTCAAAAATGGCTCAAAAATCCCTTTTTAGTAAGAGGTCATGGTTTCAAGTCTAATGGGGATGTGTTCAATTTGGGGGTGCCGGGTGGGTTGCAAAGTAACTAAAACAAGGTTCACTATGTGAATTGACGCAATAACCCTTTTTATACTATTGGTCGTTCTATATTTCCTTGAGAATTTACTCTCTTGGACCTTATCATTTCTTCTATTGAGCATTTCATTTCCATCTATGAAGTGATGCAATAGCTTTGTTGAAATTCCAATATGCAACCCAAGAGTGAATTGAGTATTTAAAAATTTATCGCTATTATGCAATCTAACGACTAATTAAAGAAATTTAGTTAACAATAGTATATGAACAATGAGAGTTGAGGGATGAGAAACCTAATATAATGATTTCTATGTAGTTGGACGGACCTCGGCCTACATCCCCATGGCTCTAAGCATAAATACGCTTTGGGATTCACTATCACTGGCTTTATACCACAAAGTCTCAAAACTTTTACAATTTACTTCACAATTTATCAATAAACCTCTACAACAATTGACTTCCAGAGGTGTCAATTAAACTTCTACAATAATGTTGTTTCACACATTATTTTTCCCAACATTTGTGTATCTCACATTATTTTTCTTAACAATTGTGTATCACACTCACTTTCACCCACACTCAATTTACCAGTTGGAATACAAAAGATTCCTCCTCACAAAATCAACTCCCCTGGGTATAGCAAAAGTTTAGGCTCAAGTTGGTTTGATTATGGATTATTAGAAGCAAGAGCTCAAAACAACTCATCTAAGTTTTGAAATCTTTCAAGTAGGTTCACTCAATACAAATTTTTATAGATCTGAATTTTGATCCGGTTTTTCAAATCTCTAAAGAATTGTGATTTGGGCCAATAACTTTTGAAGACTGTCAAGATGATCCATTCGACACAAGTTTTCATTGTTTTGCATTTTAGTCTGGATTTTCATAACTTGCAAAAAATTTCATTTTAGCCCAATTGAGCTTTACCTTATAATTACCTAGTACCTACCATTTGGAAATATCAGGAAAGGGCTTTCCAACCTCACGATGAGGATGACGACATCTCAGATGATGACTTCAGTGATGATGAAGAGTTACAATCACCAATTGATGAGGTGGATCCATTTATATTCTTCGTGGATACAGTTCAAGGTAAGGCAAACTTTAAAACATAATATGTTTCAACTCATTTTGATTTAGTCATTATCATTTGGGTACAAGTGTTAGTATTATTCGACAACTGGCTTGACTTTGACTTTTCTCCTTGCTTGATGAATCACAGCCATGAAGGCATCAGATCCATTGAGATTTCAAAACCTTACACAGACACTGGACTTCCATTATCAGGCACTTGCTAATGGAGTTGCCCAGCATGCTGACCAGAGAAGAGTGGAGATTGAGAAGGAAAAATTGGAGAAAGCATCTGCTGCTGCCACTTTATGACTTTACACTTAAATATATGGCTGTAAAAAAATTTTGGTTTTCATTCTTAGGGTATTGCTTATTCTATTCATTCAGTGATGATAGAGAGAAAAGAAGTTGCTGGCTGTGTTCAGAGTATTGTGTTGGTCAATGGTCAGGAAGGCCTTCATGTGAGACGCAGGAGATTTTTCTGGTTTGCAAGTGCCTGGAGCTTTGTGTATCCAAGATCCCTTTGATGAAAGACATAACATGGGGTAACTTCGGAAATTCGGCTTTTTGGAGTTGCAGTTCGGGATAATAATTGTTGTCTGGCAATTCTATAACAGGATATGCCTCTCTTCTAGGTTGTATTGCTCTTTCTTTTTTTCTTTTTCTTTCTTTTTTTTTGTTTTTTTTTCCTTTTATTGTCTACAGGTGGTTTTTATTTGTTTGGGTTGAAATTTTCTCTGGTTTATTTTTTGTTCTAGGAGCTGACTCATTGGTTTGTGTAGGGAGGGTCAAATGGAATAGACTATATGTACTTGTATTAGGAAGGGTATTGTATTGGGTGGGTGGTTGCTGTATTGATAGTTTTCTTATGAACATTTTCCCCCCTTTTTATTGGGTGGTACAGTTGAAATATTCAATTTTTGTGGGTAAGAAGTTTTGGGTTCATTGCAAAAAAGCTTGACTGCCGTTAAACCGAAAATGGTAATTATACTTTTCTCTTCATAGAATATGACCGGAGATTGAGCAGAAATGTCTTTTTTGCCCCCCTTTTTGCTTTAAATTTAATGTGTTCTTGCTTTACATGGACATGATTGCTATTTGTTCAGCAGCTTCAGATTCTGTGATTTTTTCCTGTAATTCTTGTCTGGCATGGTTATGCTTCTATATCGTTTGTGTGGCTTCAGATGATCGGCGTTTAATAGATTAAAATAATATCTATATTATTTCACACCAAAATATTACGATGGTCAGTTGGCCGCCGACACGACCTGGCAGTCGCTGATCCAAAAATGGAGACATGGGTCATTTTTATTGGGGTTTTGGGCAAAGGGCACGGCGGAAGCGCTGTTCGGGGGGGCAAAATCGTAATTTTAAAACTTTTTAAATTACTGAATAAATTATTCAATATCCAATATGAATAATTCATTCATATTTCACCTAAACATATTTATTCGATATCAAATAACCACATAAATAGTTAAGAAACATCGCGAAATTTTAACGAAAATATTTTTCCGTAAAATGGCATAAAACGCATTTTTGACCGAACCGACTGCCCAATACACATGAGGGCTGCCCAAGTCATCCCCAATAATATTAGGGCAGTTCATGGGCTGCCGAAACAGTGATAAATTCATTGGCAGCTGTCATCCGGTTGGCTCAAAAGTCACCCGGTAACGCCGTTTTTTCATCATTTTCACTTATTTCAACTCCGAAACAATTTCCGGAAATTGTTCCAATGCCCAAAATACATCCAATATATTTATACAACAAATTTTTCATCACCAAAAATATAGATTTCCAGATCTGATTTTGTAACAAAAAATATCATTTTTCATGCTTTAAATCCAATTTTCTCAACATTAATCATATTAATTGTTACTGTTGGGTTTCTAAGGTCAAACCAAGATCATTTCAAGCATAAAATATTGTGAATACAAAAAGAAGTATAGCGGAATTATACTTACAAAGATCGGTTGTAGGATGTGTTGTAAACAAAAATTTTTGCTCTCTTTGAAAGTGTTCCAAGCTCCTCCAAGTTGTGTATCAAGCTCCAAACTTTGATCTTTGATTCCAAGCTCAATGGGAAAAGTTTCCCTAATACCTTTGTATGATTCCATGATGTGCTAGCAATGGAGATTTTGCAACAAAATCCCATTGTTTACTTCTTGTAACTCTCGGCCAAAGAGAGTGTGAGAGAGGGAGAGAATGGCGTGAAGAGGAGAGAAGAGAGGAGAGTGAAATGTTGACTTGTTAATTGATTTCCAAAATCAAAAAATGATATACCAAATGTTTGGTAATATGTCATTCACTTTTCAAGTTTGAGTGTTTAGTAAGTCATCACCAACTCACCAAATTCCATCACCAAAAGGCAAGTAAAGTGACAAGTGATGTGACTTGTGTGGGCCCCACTTGAATTCAAAATCCAAGTGGGCCCGCAACACATTCCGGGCTCAGGTTCGTTAATTCCGAATTAACGAATTTCGTTGCGACGTAATTAAATCAAATTTAATTAAATAATTATGCCTAGCAAAATTACTATTAAAGTCGCTCGCGAATTAATTTTAAATTAATTCGTTCACCCGAATTAAAATCCAATTTTAATTCCGTTATGAAATCTAATTTCATTTAATATATCGAATATATTATTTTATCGATTAATTCCAAATTAATCGTTCTCTCTCTTTTATTTGAATTTTATCCCAGATAAATTCTCACCGTAATTAATCCTAAATTAATTTTCTCTCTCTTATATTAATCCTAAATTAATTATGTTCGAGTCATACGTCATCGGTGAATCTTCGGGAAGCGACCCATGAGATCCCTGGATATATTGGTAGTAAATCCGGCCGTCGGACTATCCGAACACGTGCGTACCTCGTACCACATTCTTACCGATTTACGAGACATCGTTGGCTTCTAGCAAAGTGCTGTGCCTACCAATTCTCCAGAAATATTCTTTAAGGAATATATAATCTATAACAGGCGTAGTATACGTAGTATTGCGTATTGCAATCCAGTATCTGACGTCACATGCAAGGCCTGGGGCTGGAATAGTGTCTACCTCGTACGAAGCATATATCAGATCACAAGCAACTAGTCTCTATAATCGGATAATCATGACCTTGTCATATTATCCCGATAGTTGCAACATAATAGAGAACCGATTTTGTATCCCTGCGTGATCATCATCTCCATATGACCGAAGTGATACTTCCGTCTTGACATCACACCCATTACACTACGATTCTCAATAAACCCAGAAGAGGCGTACACAGAACCTGTTAAAGTCCCGGACGACCAAAACCAAAGCGTATTGATTGTCGCAAGTACTAGCGATGCAAGTCTCATGTTAAGACCAAATACACCTACCCTGAAGCGGATTCCCATAGACACATAGTCATACTACCAATGGGATTCCGCGGGGTCTATCCAGAGCGAAGCTGTTTCCGTACCATCGGTAAACACAACCTCTTATCACACTTGCATAAGTATCCAATACTTAAATATATGAGAACTATGATGTTACGCTTCCATAACACGCACAAGTGCAATACTAGTCTATTCTGCATTATCGATGTCCAGTCTCGATAATACTACGACTAGGGATATTTAATGATTAAACCTTTGTGGATTGATATTGTCTCATATCTTATAATCTAGAACTAATCATAAGGACTTTTATCATTTATTTATACAAGTAATCTAATTACAAAATGATAAAATGCAATTTCCATTGTCACATAGTTAATTTGTACAAAAATCACAATGTCTTTTACAAATAGTAACGCTATGGGTCATAATTGTCCAACAATCTCCCACTTGGCCTATAGCCAGCCACTCAAGCATCTAACACCTGAACTATGTACATGTCGCTCAAACTTTTGCTGAGGAATAGCTTTCGTCAGCGGATCTGCAATGTTGTCCCCTGATGCGACCTTCTCGATCTTCACATCGCCACGATGTATGATCTCACAAATCAGATGGAAACGTCGAAGAACATGCTTGGATCGTTGATGAGACCATGGTTCCTTAGCCTGCGCTATAGCTTCGTTATTGTCACAATACAATGGAACGGGCTCTGCTACTAACGGAACTACTCCTAATCCAATTAGGAATTTACGGATCCAAACTGCCTCTTTTACTGCTTCAGCTGCAGCAATATACTCACCTTCTGTTGTTGAATTGGCAATAGTTTCTTTCTTGGAAGATTTCCAGCTTACTGCTCCGTTGTTCAAAAAATATGTACCCAAATTGCGACTTACAATCGTCTTTATTGGTTTGGAAACTTGCATCGGTATACCCAGTTACCTCAAGTTCTCAATCTCCATAGATTAAGAAAGCATCCTAAGTTCGTCTAAGATACTTAAGGATATTCTTAACCGCCATCCAGTGACCATCATCTGGATCGACCTGATAGCGACTACACATGCTCAAAGCATATGAGACATCAGGTCGCGTACATATCATGTCATACATGATCGATCCAACTGCTGAGGTGAACATGATCCGACTCATGTTGTCTTTCTCATCTTGAGTTTTAGGACACATGTCCTTAGATAGAGTGACGCCATGTGACACTGGCAACAGCCCCTTTTTAGACTGTTCCATGTTGAATCTCTTCAACACTTTGTCAATATACGTACTCTGGGAGAGTCCAAGCAGCTTTCTAGATCTATCCCGGTAGATCTTTATTCCTAGAATAAAAGCTGCTTCTCCCAGATCCTTCATGGAGAATTTTAATGAAAGCCAAGCTTTCACCGATTGTAGCATGGGAATGTCATTGCCTATAAGCAATACATCATTGACATAAAGGACAATGAATGTCAGTGCGCTCCCACTAACCTTCTTATATACACAAGGATCATCCTCGTTTTGAACGAAATCATATTCTTTTATGATCTCATCAAAACGTTGGTTCCAAGAACGCGATGCTTGCTTCAATCCATAAATGGATCGACTTAACTTACAAACCTTGTCTGCATGTTTAGGTATGACAAAACCGTCAGGCTGTTGCATATAAACATCCTCCAAAAGGTTTCCATTAAGGAAAGCGGTTTTGACGTCCATCTCCCATATCTCATAATCGAAATATGCAGCAATAGCAAGCACAATCTGAATGGATTTAATCATGGCAACAGGTGAAAATTTCATTATAATCGACACCATGTCGTTGACGATACGCCTTCGCTACAAGCCTAGCTTTGTACGTTTGTACGTTGCCATCCATGTCGAACTTCTTCTTGAAGACCCATTTGCAACCAATAGGCTTTACGCCTTCTGGTGCATCAACCAATGTCCAAACTTGGTTGGTGTACATGGAATCCATTTCGTACTTCATGGCATCTTGCCATAAACCGAAGTCAATACCTTGTATGGCTTCCTCATACGTAGCCGGTTCGTCTTCCTCAATGAGATTAATATCTACATTAGGTGAGATCAGAAACTCATACCTCTCAGGTTATTTTCTGACTCTCTCCGACCTACGCGGTTCTTGTGTATTCGAAGATTATGGTACAGTCTCATACCTGATGAACTGTTCATGTTTCGTTAAGGATTCTATGCCAGGAACAGTATCACTCCGATTTTCATTGAGTTCTACTTTCCTCCCACTTACCACTGCATTTAGGAATTCCTTCTCAAGGAAAACCGCATGTAGAGCAACAAATACTTTGTTCTCTTGTGGGTGATAGAAGTAATATCCTTTGGTTTCCCTAGGATATCCTACAAATAGGTATTTGTCCGATTTGGGTTCAATTTTGGTACCATCCAAACGTTTGACGTATGCCCAGCAACCTAAATCTTCAGGAATGAGAAACTCGATTTCTTTCCTGTCCATATCTCGTACGGAGTCTGTTGAACAGACTTTGACGGAACCTTATTCAAAATAAGTATTGCATTGTTCAATTCATATCCCAATAAGGAAATAGGTAGCTCTGTGTGACTCATCATCGACCTTACCATGTCCAACAAAGTTCGGTTTCTCCATTCAGACACACCGTTTAATTGCGGTGTTCCGGGAGGAGTCCACTGTGAAAGAATGCCATACTCTTTCAAGTAATCAAGAAACTCATTGCTTAAGTATTCTCCACCACGGTCCGACCGTAATGTTTTAATACTTTTGCCGGTCTGTTTTTCAACTTCGTGTTGAAATTCTTTGAATTTCTCAAAGGTTTCCGACTTGTGTCTCATAAGATACACATAACCATAACGCGATGCATCATCCGTAAAGGTTACGAAGTATTCATATCCACCTCTAGTCTGGCTAGACATGGGCCCACATACGTCACTATGAACAAGGGCTAACAGTTCGGTAGCACGTACACCTTTACCGCTAAAAGGTGTTTTAGGCATTTTGCCTCATAAACAAGATTCACAGACGTCATATGAATTTGGATCAAATCCGTCCAAGTACCCACTCTTTGAAAGTGTGGATATGCGAGTCTTGTTAATGTGTCCCAGACGACAATGCCATATATAAGTTTCATCTTTGTTACTTAGTTTAAGCCTTTTGTTTGTTACATTATATGTTTGAGATTGATTTATATTCAAAATATAAAGACCATTATTCATATCAGCACTGCATATTTCCATATCATTTTATACATAAAACACCCAGTGTTTCTAAAAACAAAAGTATAGCCACATTGGGCCAATAAAGATACAGTTATAATATTCCTAGTCAAACTAGGTACATAATAACAGTCTGAAAGATTAAGTACATGCCACGAGGGAAGTTCCAAAATATAAGTTCCAACGGCCAAAACGGCGACTCGAGTCCCATTTCCAATGCAGAGGTCAATCTCTTCTGAGGCCAGTCTCTTGCTAATCTGCAGATCCTGCACATCAGTACATATATGAGTACCACAACCAGAATCAAAAATCCAATTTTTAAAACTAGAAGTAGACATGTTTATTTCTATAACAAACATACCTGAAGCTGGTGCCTTGCCTGCTTTGATTTCCTTCATGTGCACCTTTTACTCATGGAAGTCACACTTCCAGTGACCCCGTTTGCCACACTGCATGCATACATCTTGGGATTTGTCCTTAGCCTTCCCAACAGACTTTGATGATTTGGCCTTGCCCTTTTTCTTCTTCTTCTTCTTTACACCTCCAGTCGCCTTGGGCCAAGCCCTCGGGCTTTTTGCCCTTCAACAACTCTTTTTCTACTTCAAGCAACATTGCCATCAGCTCTCCAAAAGTATGGTCTTGGTTCATCATATTGTAGTTCATGATGAACCCGCTCCAGCTATCAGGAAGAGACTACAATATCAAATCTATAGAAGTCTCAGCCTCAAAGGTTATGCCTAGCTTACCTAGCTGTTCAGTGTCAGCAATCATCTGTGACACATGGTGCTCAACAGACGTACCCTCTGACATTCGTGAGCGAAAGAGCTTTTTCTGCAATTCATACCTTTGCGATCTAAGGTTAGATCGATGAAGGTCCTTCAATTTTGCCATCATAGTATATGGATCCAATCCCTTGTTTTGGCGATGAAATTGAGGGGTCATCGCAACGAGCATGACAGACTGAGCAGTTGAGTTGTCATCGCAATGAGTCTTCCAAAGCTCAAGCTGAAGTGACTGCTCATTTCCGGGCTTAGGCCCGAGGGGTCTCTCTATCCTATAGAGCATCCTCTCAGCCCACAGGACAATCCTGAGGTTCATATCCCAATCAGTAAAGTTCGCGCCATTAAAGACATTTTCGCCCATGATAATGTCTCTAACTCCGATCTTTCCAGCCATCTTAATTGCAATAGTCAAACTATTCAATTAACGATTTTTAGGTACAGTCCAACTATTACAAGAAAAAAAAAAGAATATTAGTCCAACTAATAAATATATAATTGACGAAATAATTTGAAAGCACGTAATGCCAAGTATTTGAACGAAACTGCAAATTCAATACTAGCCTCCCACTATTTTTCGGCGAGCCTCTAACCCTCTGTTGAGTACTCGGGAAACCTAGTTTCCTAGTGGGCTAGGATCCCGTTAAATAACACATAACCTTGACTTTGGCCAACAAGCTGTATGATATTTAACTAGGAAGATCTCTTAGATCAATTGGATCTCATCCAATTCTTAGATCCGGTAGGTGGACCTCCAAGTCCGAAACATATATACAATATAGATGCCAATATATCCAATATATTTTCCTAACCTTTTCCTCTGAATCAACTATTCCTTGCCTTTGGCTCAACAAGCTTAATGATTCCAGTTAAGCGGGACCCATTGACTTTGGAAAGCTTCGTAATCGATGTCAATGAACAAGAAGTGATCTTGACTTTGGCCAACAAATCAAAACTTGGGCAAGACATACGATATGGAACAAAAACTTCATGATTCAAACACATCCGTGATGGACAAAGGTCTTGACTTTGGCCAACAAACCAGTGCCAATCTTGGATCTTGAGAATGAATCATTCAATGGAAGGAAAACGCTTAATATTTGATGAGGGTTTTTCGCGTAATTGGCAACCAATTAATTATCTTTGATTAGGTCTCATCATACACCCTTAAACATGCATTCTAAAAGCATAATAAGGCGCGATAAATAAATTAATAATAATATGCGGATGGATATCTCACAAATTATTCCTAGAACAAATCACTCAATTTTCTCTCCCCGGCTAGCACTATTCTAACTTCTACCCAATTACATAATACATCAAAGAAACCTCATTACATTGAGGGGAATTGGTGAGAAGAGAATTACAAAGAATTGAGAGATAAAGGCTCGACAAGCAGGTCCAATTTAATAAATTCTAAATTTATTACAACAATTTCAAATTGCCCTCACCCATCTAATATCCATCCGATATACATTATCATACAACACATCCATGTATTCACACAAAGCATGTTATTCAATCAATCTAATCCAATTAATTAATCTTTGAATTAAGTGATCATCCATGTATAAACAACGATTTGATTTGCGCGAGTCCAACTCGTTTAAGAATAAGTACTCAAAGTACGAATTCTTGAATTATATCGAACTACAATTTTAAATCCGATTTAATTTGTATTCAATACTAATTCTTTATTTAATTCCAAATTAACTAATTACACTTTTAATGCGCCTTTACGACTTAGATTCTAAATCTAATCTTAATGGGTCTCAAAGCCCAATTAACATCCAATGTCAATTTAATTAAAGTCCAATGGGCTTTCAATTAATTTATCAAGGCATGAACTTTGGCAACCAAAGCCCAATAAGGAATCACCCTTTGCCACAAAATTAATTTTGTCCCATTAGGCCTAATTAATTATTTAAAGGCCCATATATTATATTTGGACTTAATGGAATGGTTTAGGCCCAATTTGGATCCAATCCAATTGTCCTAAACCAACTTGGCCCAACCAAGCCCATTAGGCCCAAATACAACAATTTTAGCCCAATTCCAAATTAACCTAACTAATTAAATTTTAATATTCCAAAATCACAATTTAATTAATTAAAGTGTATTTCACTAATTAATTATTTAAATTAACATTTCCAAAACATCAATTTAATTAATTAATCATGCATTATTATATTCAACACATGTCCAACATTATTGAAACAAAATCAACTCATTTTCATGCTTTAATGGTCACGACAATTAGGGATTTTTTTCATTAATTTTGATTCCAATCCAATTAAATCACAAATCTATTTATCCATGCATTTTAAACACATCCAATGGTTTAAAAATAAAAAATCACCATGAGCTAGGGTTCTACCACATTCGGCCAAGCTAATGTTTTTGGGAAAAATTAATCCAATTAATTTTTCATCAAATTGATCATGCATAACTCTAAGTTAACATTATCTAAGCATACTCAAACAAATAATTTGATCAAATCATGCTCAAATAAAAAATATCCAAATTTTAGATTAAGAACCCTAATTTCATTTCAAGCTCAAAATAGGCTCTGATACCATTGTTGGGTTTCTAAGGTCAAACCAAGATCATTTCAAGCATGAAATATTCTGAATATGAAAAGAAGTATAGCGGAATTATACTTACAAAGATCGGTTATAGGATATGTTGTAAACAAAATTTTTTGTTCTCTTTGAAAGTGTTCCAAGCTCCTCTAAGTTGTGTATCAAGTTCCAAGCTCCAAGCTTTGATATTTGATTCCAAGCTCAATGGGAAAAGTTTCCCTAACACCTTTGTATGATTCCATGATGTGCTAGCAATGGAGATTTTGCAACAAAATCCCATTGTTTACTTCTTGTAACTCTCGGCCAAGGAGAGTGTGAGAGAGGGAGAGAATGGCATGAAGAGGAGAGAAGAGAGGAGAGTGAAATGTTGACTTGTTAATTGATTTCCAAAATCAAAAAATGATATACCAAATGTTTGGTAATATGTCATTCACTTTTCAAGTTTGAGTGTTTAGTAAGTCATCACCAACTCACCAAATTCCATCACCAAAAAGGCAAGTAAAGTGAGAAGTGATGTGACTTGTGTGGGCCCCACTTGAATTCAAAATCCGAGTGGGCCCGCAAACACATTCCGGGCTCGGGTTCGTTAATTCCGAATTAACGAATTTTCTGTTGCGACGTAATTAAATCAAATTTAATTAAATAATTATGCCTAGCAAAATTACTATTAAAGTCGCTCACGAATTAATTCTTCGTTCGCCCGAATTAAAATCAAATTTTAATTCTGTTATGAAATCTAATTTCATTTAATATATCGAATATATTATTTTATCGATTAATTCCAAATTAATCGTTCTCTCTCTTTTATTTGAATTTTATCCCAGATAAATTCTCACCGTAATTAATCCTAGATTAAATTTCTCTCTCTTATAATTAATCCTAGATTAATTATGTTCGAGTCATACGTCATCGGTGAATCTTCGGGAAGCGACCCATGAGATCCCTGGATATGTTGCCAGTAAATCCGGCCGTCAGACTATCCGAACACGTGCGTATCTCGTACCACGTTCTTACCGATTTACGAGACATGGTTGGCTTCTAGCAAAGCGATGTCCCTACCCAATTCTCCAGAAATATTCTTTAAGGAATATATAATCTATAACAGGCATAATATACGTAGTATTGCGTATTGCGATCCAGTATCTGACGTCACATGCAAGGCATGGGGCTGGAATAGTGTATGCCCCGTATGAAGCATATATCAGATCACAAGCAACTAGTCTCTATAATCGGATAATCATGACCTTGTCATATTATCCCGATAGTTGCAACATAATAGAGAATCGGTTCTATATCCCTGCGTGATCATTGTAGGACACAGAAATCGGCGACGCTATTCTAGACTCGCGGCCCGGTCGGGAGTACGAAATAGCCCACGAGGGAACTAAATCAGAGAACTAAAAATAGAGTCGCCACCCGGTGTGAACCGGAAAATGATTTAAGGCCGCACTCACCCCTCGCAAGAGAAGACCTCAAACCGTTGGGTTCAGAATGGTCCCTTACTTATGCCACTTGTAATGAAAGGATTTATGCAATAGTACAACCAAATCTCATGCAACACGTACCAGATAATTTAAGCAACATGCAAGTTTGCAAAACCATAATCGTAGATGAAAGAAATGAAGGCAATATACATAATTAATGAACGTATTAAGCGATAAAGTGAAATAATGTAACTAATAACAACTATAAAGGCATTGATAATAAAAGCGAGCACACAATCTCATGAGCATATCGAATAAATAAATGCGGAAAATATCAATAAACAATAACGGTAAATGCATAGATATTAAAGAGAGCTAACTAAGCATATGATGGGGAAGAGAATGACTAAGGGAACAAACATGCATGAAACATGATGAAGGAATCTGTCCAGTGTGTGCGCGTTCGTGTAGCGTTCATAAATGCGTTCGAACGGTAAACATAATGCAAACGTTCGAGTAGCGTTTGATAACGCGTTCGAACGATAAATAGAATATCCGCGTTCGTATAGCGTTTGATAACGCGTTTGAACAGGATGAGACATGATGCATGATATAATAAAATGCATGCGCGTTCGAGTAGCGTTCGAATGGAAATAAGACAGAATGCATATGTTCGTGTAGCGTTCGTAAACGCGTTCGAACTGAATGAGGCAGGATGCATACGTTCGTGTAGCGTTTGGGAACGCGTTCGAACGAGATTTCCAAAATGGCATCTGAAATGACACAAACACATGTATGGGTGAACAATAGAATGCCCGATTGAACATATTTCACATTCAATCGAGTGCACTTCGTCCGGCCCGGAAAAACATCGTGGTAAAGTGTAGGCACTGCATTTTTGCATGTGAGTCCCTATGATGAGTCTCATTTGGAGGCACTACCTTTTTAGTCAAGGAAGTTGCGGGAAACGGTTGTCGGAAGGGAATCGGCATTTCGTTAAATTTTATCCGCATATTTAGCTCCAAGCTCGCTCGTTGGACCTCCGTTTTAGAGCACATTTGGCCTAAAAAACCCATAACCATTTAACCTTGGCCCAAACCCACTCACCAAACCAACACAACACCTAACCCACCAAGACAAAGCCCACACCACCACCACCTAGGCCCACACGCCCATCACCCTAAAATACACCCAAATTAAATTAAATATTAATTAAATAATGTAATTGAATTAAATAAAATAATTAAACTATTTACCAATTAAATAAACATAAAATATAATCCTACCTAATTTAGATAAATCAAATATATTAACTTCCTAACTAAACAAAATCATATACTAAATTAAAGAAATATTATGCCTAAATAAAATCAATCATAACCAATTAAAAATATTGACTTCCTAATCTAACAAATTAAATGCCTAATGAACACCAATCAAATATTCAACCTTCCTAATTCACCAAATTGTGTCCCCCCTCAATCCATTGATTTCCTTATCCAACACCAAATCAAATCCTCTCTTTAATGCCAAAATCCCTTCCTTGTAAGACAAGGAGAAGCCTTAGCCCTTCTCTATATAAACAAAGCCAAACCAAAGCTCTCCTCTCTAAAAAAAAAAAATTCTCACTCACGCAAAGACCAAAAAAAGAAACCCTAACCCTCCACTCTCAGCGCATCCACTCACGTTTGCCACACACATTAAGCCTTTCAGCAGCTACATTAATAGAACCCTATCAGCCCTCACGTAGCAGCCATGCAAAATGCTACATAAACCCACTCACGTAAACCTTAATACATTCTCTCACTCTCTACAAAGAAATAGCCACGCACATGGTCATTCTTCCCCTAAACACACTCGCCCAACCGAACAACAAATAAGTAAATAACCCTTCACTCGCAGTCCACAAAACGCACACAAACACTTCACGCAGATCACTCAAGCAGTCGACAAAAACAAACCCTTCACAACACACTCGGTAGAGGCACACATAGCCAACGTACCCAAGCTTTTTACGCACAAATACTGCCATCAAAACACCCTCCATTGCACGTCTAAACTGTCCTAAAAAAACCTCTGACCTGCACGCAAATCACCCTCAAAACACCCCTGACCTGCACGAAATTCTGCCTCAAAACAACCCTCAAATTGACGTGAAAACTGTCCAGTTCTGCACCCAAACATCACTAAAAATCTGCACTGGAACAGTCCAGATTTTACCTCAAAACCACCTAAAAAACAGCAGCCCCAAACAGTCCCTGAAATTCCCCAAAACAGTAGCCTAAATTACCAAACACAGTGAGCAGAAAATACAGAGGAAACAGCAGCAAAACGGAGGCCAAACAGTGAGCTAAGACGCTAAACCAGTGAACCGAAAGAGTTGCGGAGCGATAGCCCTTCCGATGACCGTGAAAATACAGAAAATATATTAACTTCCTAACTAAACAAAATCATATACTAAATTAAAGAAATATTATGCCTAAATAAAATCAATCATAACCAATTAAAAATATTGACTTCCTAATCTACAAATTAAATGCCTAATGAACACCAATCAAATATTCAACCTTCCTAATTCACCAAATTGTATCCCCCCCCCAATCCATTGATTTCCTTATCCAACACCAAATCAAATCCTCTCTTTAATGCCAAAATCCATTCCTTGTAAGACAAGGAGAAACCTTAGCCCTTCTCTATATAAACAAAGCCAAACCAAAGCTCTCCTCTCTAAAAAAAAAAATTCTCACTCACGCAAAGACCAAAAAAAGAAACCCTAACCCTCCACTCTCAGCGCATCCACTCACGTTTGCCACACACATTAAGCCTTCAGCAGCTACATTAATAGAACCCTATCAGCCCTCACGTAGCAGCCATGCAAAATGCACACATAAACCCACTCACGTAAACCTTAATACATTCTCTCACTCTCTACAAAGAAATAGCCACGCACATGGTCATTCTTCCCCTAAACACACTCGCCCAACCGAACAACAAATAAGTAAATAACCCTTCACTCGCAGTCCACAAAACGCACACAAACACTTCACGCAGATCACTCACGCAGTCGACAAAAACAAACCCTTCACAACACACTCGGTAGAGGCACACATAGCCAACGTACCCAAGCTTTTTACGCACAAATACTGCCATCAAAACACCCTCAATTGCACGTCTAAACTGTCCTAAAAAAACCCCTGACCTGCACGCAAATCACCCTCAAAACACCCCTGACCTGTACGAAATTCTGCCTCAAAACAACCCTCAAATTGACGTGAAAACTGTCCAGTTCTGCACCCAAACATCACTAAAAATCTGCACTGGAACAGTCCAGATTTTACCTCAAAACCGCCTAAAAAAACAGCAGCCCCAAACAGTCCCCGAAATTCCCCAAAACAGTAGCCTAAATTACCAAACACAGTGAGCAGAAAATACAGAGGAAACAGCAGCAAAACGGAGGCCAAACAGCAAGCAAAACAGCAAAACAGTGAGCTAAGACGCTAAACCAGTGAACCAAAAGAGTTGCGGAGCGATAGCCCTTCTGATGACCGTGAAACGCGAGTCCGAAAGTCAACATAAAAGGTTAGACCTGAGGGTATTTTTCACACTTGTTTTCAGTTGTATTTTTATTATTTATTGAGTTTCGTTTGCGTGATTATTTTTGAGTGAAGCATGTTGTGGCCCTTGAATAAATAGAAAGTGCATGAATTGTGAAATATTGTATGTTGTGGCCTTGGAATAAAATGAAAGATGTGTTAACTCTCGCGTTATATCGGATGGAAACCCAGACATAAATTTCATAGCCGATTCCGAATGGACGGTGGTATAATCTGTACTCGGGATACAACTCCACGTACCGCTTGAGTAAACGTCACCTTCTTTTGTTTTATGTTGCTTTGATTTATTTATTATTTGTTATTTAATTCCGCATGTTACTTGTTTATGCATGATGCGATCGAGCGCATGGGCTTAGTAAGTCAGATTAAAGGTCCCCTATTTGGAGGGGTTAAAACCCTTTACCACGATGCTTCACCGCGCCGGTTGATGTGTGTCCGTTGAATGTAAGATATGTTCAATCGGCATACTAAGTTTGATATTATTGTCTTTATTCTTTGTACGCATGATACGATCGAGTGCATAGGCTTAGTAAGTCAGATTAAAGGTCCCCTATTTCGAGGGGTTAAAACCTTTTACCACGATGCTTTGCCGCGCCGGTTGATGTGTGTTCAGTTGAATATAAGATATGTTCAATCGGGCATACTAAGTTTGATATTATTGTCTTTATTCTTCATATGCATTATGCGATCGAGCGCATTAGTAAGTCAGATTAAAGGTCCCCTATTCTGAGGGTTAAAATCCTTTACCACGATGCTTCGCCGCACCGGTTGATGTATATTCGGTTGAATGTAAGATGTGTTCAATCGGGTATATGAAGTTCCATACAGTTATCTTTATCTTTGTACGCATTGTAATGAAAAGCGCATAGGCTTATTGTGTTGGACTAAAAAGGTTCTCCATTTGGGGGAAGAAAAGCCTAAAAGGCTACCTTTACCACGATATTTGCCGCGTCTTTCATCTATTGATTGCATCTTCTATCCTTGTCTTAGCTTGATTTATTATCATTTGTGTATCCATGTCGTGATAGCATTTGAGTATTATTTCTTGTGGTATATCAGATGGAAACCCAGATATAAATTCCGTAACCGATTCTGAATGGACGGTAGTGCAGTCTGTACTTGGGATACAATTCCACGTACCACTTTGAAAAGTGCTCACATGTGTGTTTGTGTCCATATTAGTTATCTTCTTTTGCACCACGTCATAGCATGCTTACTTTAATGCCTAATTGCATCCTTAAGTGTCTTTTTGCATTATGTACTTAGTTGACTCCTTTATTTACACATGGACATGTAATGGCTATTTGTTTATGCTTCCGTACGTATAAGTATGATATGTTTATGAAATCACATGTTCGCCATTATTTGATTCGCTTTTATGTGTGCTTGCGTGGTTAGTGTCTACTTGTGTTTCCATGAATACAATATGCCAATGAAGTTGTATGTTCGTTGCTACTTTGACGTACTTTCAAGCATGCAATCTTATATGTGATATATATGCAAATTTAGGTGTAAGTTTTATTTTTGCGCATATGAATTTAGAAGCATGATACTCTTGGAAATAAGTGTTCTTAAGCTTGATTAAATTATTACACAAATCCTTTCATTACAAGTGACATAAGTAAGGGACCATTCCGACCCAACGGTTTGAGGTCTTCCCTTGCGAGGGGTGAGTGCGGCCTTAAATCTCATTTTCCCGGTTCACACCGGGTGGCGACTCCATTATTCTCCGGTTTAGTCCCCCGTGGCTACTCCGTACTCCCGACTAGGCCGCGAGCCTAGAACAACGCATCGTCCAGTTTCCGTGTCCACAGTCTGACAACTCCACTAGGGATAGAGAATCGGCCCGAAATATTGTCTTGTAATGTTTGGATTTATGTTCTAATTGATCGTGTCTATAGTGGATAAAATGGGGGTTTAATCAAAGGCATTTTGAGGCTAGGTAATGGTTTGGTGTCTTCCTTCATTCACTACCTTTCTAGAAGGAAAAACTGTGAAGGCACCTATATAGCCATCTACCCGTAGCCTATTGTGATGGACTAATTTGGAGGACTCGTTGTTTATTCCTGTCACCAAGCGATAAGAGCCTAAGAGGCTAGGGTACTTAAGAGAGCCTCGCTCCACCCTCCCTCTAGGGAATCTACAACGAGAAATCCATTTGACAGTCAGTCACACACCATAGCTCATTGGCACGTACATTAGTGTATAAAAAAAGGGTGTGCTCACTTGGTCGCTCGAACCCTTGATTAGGGAGACCTAGTTGTGGGCCATCCTTCGCCGGTGAGAGCCTTTATCTACACTCTTGCGAACCCACCCATAGACCAGGGTTGTATGGTTAAAGTAACAATTATTTCCTTGAGTATATGCTTGTGGACCATCCTCATTTGGATGCAGTTGGACTATGTCAGAAATGCGAACTTGCTGGGCCATTTAAACTGGGGCGAGTTCGTACCTTATGACCATTAGGCCCAAAGCTTCTGAAATGTTGATGGGCCATTCTGTAGAAATCATTGTTTTATGTTTGCATTATCTTTCTTTTATGCTTGTGTTTGGGAACATCATCGTTTGGATCCATTTGGACCATTTGTCATGGGATATGGGCTTGTTGGGCCATTTAAACTGGGACAAGAACGTATTTTATGACGATTGGGCCAAAGGCTTATAAGTGATTGATGGGCCACTTTGTGCTTGTGTTTGGAACATTACCATTTGGAATTAGTTGGGCTCTTTGCCATGAGATGTGAACTCGTTGGGCCATTTAAATTGGACGAGTTCACTCCTATGACAGTTAGCCCAAAAGCTTCTAAAATGATGATGAGCCTATTTATGTGATAATTTTAATAAGTTGATATATTCCTTGTATCACATGCATCTCATTCATTTCATGCATACACGCATCATTTTAATCCTTGTGTCTAAAAGCCATCATAGATTCCCGTTGGGTTGGGGAAGAGTGAAGACTCACCAAAAGACTGGTAACAGATATGAGTACGTTTGATAACGAGGTATCCCGGATAGATCAGTTAGAAAATGGTTTCGCCAAGATTACCGAACAGTTGCAAGCCTTGACTTCCGCCGTGGCAAATATGGCTGTACCCCGTACTGGGGGAAATTCTGAGAATGTGAGGCACGAGGAGCCTCTGAATGGGTTGGGGGATGATATCCCCACTTTTGATGATGACATGGCAGAGTATGCAACATGCAGAGTGATTGGGTCTCAGGCAGAATTTCAGAAGCTTCGGGATCAGGTTAAAATAGTTACCCGTAAAATGAGGGGTAAACATGAATAGTTGTTAGATTATGAGGCAATGACCTTCGGAGAACAACTGCCAGCTCAGTTTAAAATGCCTAACATGGCCAAGTTTAATGGGAATGGAGACCCGAGAGTCCATCTGCAGCAATATGTCTTAGTCATGAGTTCAGTAGGCCTATCACAGCGCCAAGTCCAAAATATGTTTGGGATGTCACTCGAGGGGGCACCTGTGGTTTGGTATCATAGCCTTGAGAAAAAGGTTAAGGGAGATTGGAGGGAACTAGCTGATGCTTTTCTGAAGCAGTATGTTACAGACTTAGAGATTGACTTATCACTCCGTGATTTGGAGAACACTATGCAGAAGCCAGAGGAAAGTTTCAAAGAGTATGTGGATCGCTGGAGAAGCCAGCTTTTGAAAATGCAGACTCGGCCCTCAGAGAAGGACCAAATCAAAATGATTATCAAGGGCACCAAGCCCTCTATTTATGGTAAGCTGAGGAGGATGACCTCCATGATTACTGATTTCCGACAGTTGAGAGAGACAGTTATGGATATTGAAGAAGAGGAAGCTAAAAACAGAAAGTTTTATGGCCAGAATAGAAGAACTTTTGGGGGGCATTCTGAGACTAGACCCGCTACTACCGAGGTTGCTGCCATCAAGAACCGACATTTCTCTAACCTGGGGAAGCCGTTATCTAAGGTGCTTGAGAAGTTGAAGGGATAAGGACTCCTAAAACCCTTAGAGCCTAAACCGCTTCCAGATCCTATACCACCCACCTTGACCTAAGCTTGTATTGTCACTTCCATCAGAGGAGAGGCCACGAAACTGACAACTGCACCCGCCTTAGGCATGAAATCCAAAACCTCATCGATGCTCACAAAATACCCGACCTAGAGAAAGAACAACCCAACACATATTGGAACCCCCTACCAAATTACCACTCCGTTCCACCAACCCACCTACATGATCAACTCTGGATTGCCCGAAACTTTTGTCCTCCAAACCCTTAACCACCAAGCTTCTTACATGGAGGTAGGGGATGACAGTGAAGAATCGTAGGTCAAGAAAGAAGGCAATGCTGCGAATGATGAAGTTGTTCCTCCTAGTTTATTTGATCCTGCATTTTTTATATAGACATTGATTTGGTCTACCTGTTCGAACCATTTCTTAAATGATAATAAAGACGTTCATTTCGTTTACTTGCCTGAGTCTCTCCCTCCAACCTGCAACATGAGTATATTTGAGAAAAGCATTCAACCTTGGTACTATGAAATTCAGTGATGTTTAGAACACGGGAATCTTTGAAAGCAACAACAGTACAATCAGTTTCAGAAATGAATCAGTATCAGCTTGGGGGCGAGGCCCACATTATCAGCATCAGTTTAGGGGCTTAGGCCCACATCAGCATCAGTTTAGGGATGAGTCCCAGGGCCGAGGCCCATATCAGTATCAGCTTAGGGCCAAGGCCCACATCAGTTTAAGTTTTGGGGATGAGTCCCAGGGCCGAGGCCCACATCAGTTACAGTTTGGGGATGAGTCCCAGGGCTGAGGCCCACATAAGTATCAGCTTGGGGCGAGGCCCACATCAGCATCAGTTTAGGGCCGAGACCCACATCAATATCAGCCCAGGGCCGAGGCCCACATCAGTATCAGCATCAGTTTAGGGCCGAGGCCACATCAGTATCAGCTTGGGGCGAGGCCCACATCAGCATCAGTTTAGGGTCGAGGCCCACATCAATATCAGCTTGGGGGTGAGGCCCACTGTAGGCATTGCATTTTTACATGTGAAACCCGATGATGAGTCTCAGTTAGAGGCACTACCTTTATAAGTTAAGGATATTGCGGGAAACAGACGTCGGAAGGGGAAATTCGGAATAAGTATGTCGTCAAGTTCATTTCACAAGTTCACTGTTTTCGTTCGTGTTGCGTTCGTTACCACGTTATAATGTCAAACAGATTACGGGCGTTCGTGCAGCGTTCTAAGAGGCGTTCGAACGGTGTCGGTATATCTGGTTTTGCTGGTAGGCCCACACGCCCAAGGCCCTTAAATTACACTCAAATTAAATCAAATATTAATTAAATTAAACATTGAATTAAATAAAATAATTAAACCATTTACGAATTAAATAAAACATAAAATATAATCATACATAATTTAGATAAATCAAATATATTAACTTCCTAACTAAACAAAATCAAATACTAAATTAAAAAGATGTTATGCCTAATTAAATCACTCATAACCAATTTAAAGATATTGACTTCCTAATCTAAACCAAATTTGTCCCCTCAATCTTTGACTTTCCTTACTCAACACAAAATCAAATCCCTTCCTTGTGAGACAAGGAGTAGCCCTAGCCATTCTCTATATAAACAACCCCTAACCAAGACATGACTCCCCTAGCTGATACACATATAGTTCACGCCCATCACAAGAAGAAAACAAGCAAAGAATTTCCCATCACCTTCACACAATATCATTCACAGTAATAGCATAAAGAAGTAAAAGAATTTCTCTCATACATACCTCCTTCAATAACCGAAACAACCACCCCCCCTCCAAGTCCCTCCATAGCCGAACACACAGCCCCATACCACAGCCTTAGGACACGGAAATAAACAGCCCAAAAACACCCAAAACAGTCCCTAAAATCCTTAAAACAGTAACATAAAAACTGCACTTAAAACCCATAAAAAAACACTCAAAACAGTCCGTTGAAACGTCAAAACAGTGACCTGAATAGTGAGCAGAAAATACAGAGGAAACAGCAGCAGAACGGAGGCCGAACAGCAAGCAAAATAGCAAAACAGTGAGCTAAGATGCTAAACCAGTGAACCAGAGAAGTTGATGAGCTTTACCCTTCCGATCTTCGTGAAACGCAAGTCCGAAAGTCGGCAAAAAAGGTTAGACCTAAGGGTATTTTCCACATTCGTTGTCTGTTTTATTTTTATTATTTATTGAGTATTGTTCGCATGATGTTATATTAAAATGCATGTTGTGGCCCTGGAGTAGATAAATATGCATGTATTACGAAATATTGTATGTTGTGGCCTTGGATTAAATTAAAGATGTGTCAACTCTCGCGGTATATCGGATGGAAACCTGGACATAAATTTCATAGCCGATTCTTAATGGACGGTAGTATGATCTGTACTCGGGATACAACTCCAAGTACCGCTTGAGTAAACGGCACCTTCTTTTGTTTTATATTGCTTTGATTTATTTATTTTTCGTCATTTGAATTCTGTATGTTACTTGTTTTTGCATGATGCAATCGAGTGCATGGGCTTAGTAAGTCGGATTAAAGGTCCCATATTTGGAGGGGTTAAAATCCTTTACCACGATGCTTTGCCGCGCCGGTTGATGTGTGTTCGGTTGGATGTAATATATGTTCAATCGGGCATACTAAGTTTGATATTATTGTCTTTATTTTTGTATGCATAACGCGATCGAGTGCATGGGCTTAGTAAGTCAGATTAAAGGTCCCCTATTTAGAGGGGTTAAAAATCCTTTACCACGATGCTTTGCCGCGCCGGTTGATGTGTGTTCGATTGGATGTAAGATATGTTCAATCGAGCATGCTAAGTTTGATGTTATTGTCTTTATTTTTGTATGCATGACGCGATCGAGCGCATGGGCTTAGTAAGTATGATTAAAGGTCCCCTATTTGGAGGGGTTAAAATCATTTACCACGATGCTTTGCCGCGCCGGTTTGTGTATATTCGATTGGATGTGAGATGAGTTCAATCAGATACGTGAGGTCCCACATGGTGGATTTGTTTGTCTATGAATGTGTTTCATGCATCAGGTCTGGTTCCGTTCGAACGCGTTCTCGAACACCACACGAACGTGAACCTTATGTTTACCGTTCGAACGCATCCTCAAACGCTACGCGAATGTGCACGCATTTTCTTAGTGTTTCATGCATCATGACTGGTTCCGTTCGAACGTGTTCTCGAACGCCACACACGAGTGAACCTTCTGTTTACCGTTCGAACGCTTTATCAAACGCTACGTGAATGCGCACGCATCTTCTTAGTGTTTAATGCATCAGGTCTGGTTTCGTTCGAACGCATTCTTGAACGCTATATACGAACGCGAACCTTCTGTTTACCGTTCGAACGCGTTCTTGAACGCTACGCAAACGCACACCCTCTGAACTGAGTTATTTTCATCAGATTTCACACATAATTGTCCCTAGTAGCTATTCCTTCGTATGATGAACCTGATTGTTTCTATGCATTATGCAAGATTGTGTAGGTTTCGTTCATCTGTATTCTCCACATGTATGAGTATAATGTGTTTATTAACTTGTATGCTTGACGTACGTTAACCTTTATGTATGCAAATTGAGACATAGATTACATGCAAATTGGCTGTATGCAAATTCGGATATGTGTTACATGTAAATTTAGATGAACTTGTTGATGTATGCATGAGAACTTAGAAGCATGATACTCTTGGAAATAAATGTTACTTAAGCTTGATTAAATTATTACACAAATACTTTCATTACAAGTGACATAAGTAAGGGACCATTCCGAACCCAACGGTTTGAGGTTTTCCCTTGCGAGGGGTGAGTGCGGCCTTAAATCTCATTTTCTCGGTTCACACCGGGTGGCGACTCTATTATTCTCCGGTTTAGTCCCCCGTGGCTACTCCGTACTCCCAACTAGGCCGCGAGCCTAGAACAGCATGCGTCGTCCAGTTCTTGTGTTCCCACAGTCTGGCGACTCCACTGGGGATAGAGAATCGGCCCCGAAATATTGTCTTGTAATGTTTGGATTTATGTTCTAATTGACCGTGTCTATAGTGGATAAAATGAGGGTTTAATCAAAGGAATTTTGAGGCTAGGTAATGGTTTGGTGTCTTCCTTCATTCACTACCTTTCTAGAAGGAAAATCTGTGAAGGCACCTATATAGCCATCTACCCGTAGCCTATTGTGATGGACTAATTTGGAGGACTCGTTGTTTATTCCTGTCACCAAGCGATAAGAGCCTAAGAGGCTAGGGTACTTAAGAGAGCCTCGCTCCACCCTCCCTCTGTGGAATCTACAACGGGAAATCCATTTGACAGTCAGTCATACACCATAGCTCATTGGCATGTACCTTAGTGTATAAAAAAGGGTGCGCTCACTTGGTCGCTCGAACCCTTGATTGGGGAGACCTAGTTGTGGGCCATCCTTCGCTGGTGAGAGCCTTTATCTACACTCTTGCGAACCCACCCATAGACCGGGGTTGTATGGTTAAAGTAACAATTGTTTCCTTGAGTATGTGCTTGTGGACCATCCTCATTTGGATGCAGTTGGACTATTGTCAGAAATGCGAACTTGCTGGGCCATTTAAACTGGGGCGAGTTCTTACCTTATGACCATTAGGCCCAAAGCTTCTGAAATGTTGATGGGCCATTCTGTAGAAATCATTGTTTTATGTTTGCATTATCTTTCTTTTATGCTTGTGTTTGGGAACATCGTCGTTTGGATCCATTTGGACCATTTGTCATGGGATGTGGGCTTGTTGGGCCATTTGAACTGGGACAAGAACGTATCTTATGACGATTGGGCAAAGGCTTCTAAATATTGATGGGCAATTTTGTGCTTATATTTAGGAACATTATCATTTGGATACGGTTGGACTTATTGCCGTGAGATGTGAACTTGTTGGGCCATTTAAACTGGGACGAGTTCACTCCTATGACAGTTAGCCCAAAAGCTTCTAAAATGATGATGGGCCAATTTGTATGAAAATTTTAATAAATTGATATATTCATTGTATCACGTGCGTCTCATTCATTTCATGCTTACACGCATCATGCTAACCCATTGTGTTCTAAAAGCCATCATAGATTCCCGTTGGGTTGGGGAAGAGTGAAGAATCACTAAAAGACCGGTAAAAAGATATGAGTACATCCGATAACGAGGTATCCCAGATAGATCAGTTAGAAAATGGTTTCGCCAAGATTATCGAACAATTGCAAGCCTTGACTACTGTAATGGCAAATATGGTTGTGCCATTGCTGGGGGAAATTCTGAGAATGTGAGGCGCGAGGAGCCTCCGAATGGGTTGGGGGATGATATCCCCGCTTTTGATGACGACATGGCATAGTATGCGACAGGAAAAATGATTGGGTCTCAGGTAGAATTTCAAAAGCTTCGGGATCAAGTTGAGTCAGTTACCCGCAAAATAAGGGGTAAACATGAATAGTTGTCAGATTATGAGGCAATGACCTTCGGAGAACAGCTGCCAGCTCAGTTTAAAATGCCCGACATGGCCAAGTTTAATGGGAATGGAGACCCGAGAGTCCATCTGCAGTAATATGTCTCAGTCATGAGTTCAGTAGGCCTATCACAGCGCCAAGTCCAAAAGATGTTGGGATGTCACTAGAGGGGGCACCTGTGGTTTGGTATCATAGCCTTGAGAAGAAGGTTAATGAAGATTGGAGGGAACTAGCTGATGCTTTTCTGAAGCAGTATGTTACAGACTTAGAGATTGACTTGTCACTCCTTGATTTGGAGAACACTAAGCAGAAGCCAGAGGAAAGTTTCAAAGAGTATGTGGATCGCTGGAGAAGCCAGCTTTTGAAAATGCAGACTCGGCCCTCAGAGAAGGACCAAATCAAAATGATCATCAAGGGCACCAAGCTCTCTATTTATAGTAAGCTGAGGAGGATGACTTCGATGATTTTTGATTTTCGACAGTTGAGGGAAACTGTCATGGATATTGAGGAAGAAGAGGCTGAAAACAGAAAGTTTTATGGCCAGAATAGAAGAACTTTTGGGGGGCCTTCTGAGACCAAGCCCGCTACTGCCGAGGTCGCTACCATCAAGAACAGGCGATTCTCCAATCTTGGTAGACCTTTGTCAAATGTATTTGAAAAGCTGAAAATGCAAGGACTTCTAAAACCTTTGAACCTAGGCCATTTCCGAAACCTGTGCCACCATACCTCAACCTAAACCAGTATTGTCACTTCCATCAAGAAAAAGGACATGACACCGACAATTGTCCCCACCTTAGGCATGAGGTCCAAACCTCATTGACTCCCATAAAAAATCCAATCCAGAAAAAGAACAACCCAACACACACATGGACCCTCAACCATAAAGCCACTCAACCACCCAGGCCTCTTGCATTGAGATAAGGGATAACAGTGAAGAACCATAGGCCAAGGAAGAAAGCAATGTTGCGAATGATGAATTTATTCCTCCTAGTTTATTTGATCCTGCATTTTTTAATATAGACATTGATTTAGTCTACATGTTCGAACCATTTTCTTAAATGATAATAAAGACGTTCATTTCGCTGAATCTCTTCTGCAATATGAGTATATTTGAGAAAAGCATTCAACCTTGGTACTATGAAATTCAGTGATGTTTAGACCACGGGAAATTCTCGGAATAAGTAAGCAGAAAAGATAAGATAGCCATTCAGAAATTGGGAAATGGGGGCAGTGAGAATATCAGACTTGGAAGAGAATTAGTTCACCAAGCCGATCAACGTAGACAGATTGAAGCAGTGGCTTGCCTGAGGAAAAGAAGACTGAGCAGACACCAAGATAATTGGCACAAGACCTAACCCGACGGGATAAGAACATTCATGCATGCATACACGTAACATATTTTGCATCCTTTTGTGTTTGTTTTGTTTTATGTTCACAGGTTTTGAAGAATAAAAAATAAAGCGGCAAAGAACAAGCTAATCAAAACGGTAAAGAACACAGTATCGGATTTGGGTAATAATCCCAGGGTTGAGGCCCATTTGAGTTTGAGTTTTGGGTATGGCACTCTGGGGGCGAGGCCCACATTAGTTTCAGTATCAGTCTTGCCGGGTATGGTAATCTGGGGGCGAGGCCCACGTCATTATCAGTAGCAGTCTTTCCGGGTATGGCAATCTGGGGGCGAGGCCCACGTCATTATCAGTAGCAGTCTTGCCGGGTATGGCAATATGGGGGCGAGGCCCACGTCATTATCAGTATCATTCGTACCGGGTATGGCAATCTGGGGGCGAGGCCCACGTCATTATCAGTAGCTTGGGGATGAGTCTCAGGGTTGAGGCCCATATCAGTATCGATTCAGGAAGAAAGCCCACAGTCAGCTCAGATCGGGGATAAAGCCCACATGCAGTATAATTCAGGAACAAAGCCCACATTCAGTACAGTTCGGGGATAAATCCCACATTCAGCACAGTTCGGGAATACAGCCCAGAGGAATAAAGCCCTCTCTCAGCACAGTTCGGGAATACAGCCCATGAGAATAAAGCCTTCTCTCATCACAATTCGGGAATAAAGCCCTACCTTAACATAGTTCGGGAATAAAGCCTAGGGGAATATAGCCTTATCTGGACACAGTTCGGGAATACAGCCAAGGAGAATAAAGCTCTCTCTCAGTACATTTCGGGAATAAAGCTCACATTCAACACAGTTCGGGAACAAGGCCCAAGGGAATAAAGCCCACTTTCAAAGCAGTTTGGGAACAAGGCCAGGGGAATAAAGCCTTATCTTAACACAGTTCGGGAATACAGCCCAGGGGAATAAAGCTCTATCTTAACATAGTTCGAGAACAATGCCCAAGGGAATAAAGCCCACTTTCAAAGCAGTTCGAGAACAAGGCCCAGGGGAATAAAGCTCCATCTTAACACAGTTCAGGAACAAGGCACAGGGGAATAAAGCTCTATCTTAACACAGCTCGGGAATAAGGCCCAGGGGAATAAAGCTATATCTCTACACAGTTCGGGAACAAAGCCTAGAGGAATAAAGCCCGCTTGCAAAACAGCTCGGGATAAAGCCCAGGAAAATAAAGCTCTCTCTCAATGCAGTTCGGGAATAAAGCCCAAGGGTCAAAGCATCTCAGGATAACAAGTAAAGTAAGCAACAGCTGGCGAGCCAGGTAAGTAGAAATGCATTGCATAACTTTGATTGGATTGTTCAAAGTCACACACTGCACAAGTCCCATCAAAGTGGGGGCGACTGTAGGCATTGCATTTTTGCATGTGAAACCCGATGATGAGTCTCAGTTGGAGGCACTACCTTTTTAAGTTAAGGATATTGCGGGAAACGGACGTCAGAAGAGGAAATTCGGAATAAGTATGTCATCAAGTTCATTTCACAAGTTCACTGTTTTCGTTCATGCTGCGTTCGTTACCACGTTCGAATGTCAAACAGATTGCGGGCGTTCATGCAGCGTTCTAAGAGGCGTTCGAACGAGTCGATATTTCTGGTTTTGCTGCTAGGCCCACATGCCCAAAGCCCTTAAATTACACCCAAATTAAATCAAATATTAATTAAATTAAACATTGAATTAAATAAAATAATTAAACCATTTACGAATTAAATAAAACATAAAATATAATCATACCTAATTTAGATAAATCAAATATATTAACTTCCTAACGAAATAAAATCATATACTAAATTAAAAAGATGTCATGCCTAATTAAATCACTCATAACCAATTTAAAGATATTGACTTCCTAATCTAAACCAAATTTGTCCCCCTCAATCTTTGACTTTCCTTGCTCAACACAAAATCAAATCTCTTCCTTGTGAGACAAAGAGTAGCCCTAGCCATTCTCTATATAAACAATCCCTAGCCAAAAACATGACTCCCCTAGCTGATACACATATAGTTCACGCCCATCACAAGAAGAAAACAAGCAAAGAATTTCCCATCACCTTCACACAATATCATTCACAGTAATAGCATAAATAAGTAAAAGAATTTCTCTCATATACCTCCTTCAATAACCGAAACAACTACCCCTCCTCCAAGTCCCTCCCTAGCCGAACACACAGCCCCATACCACAGCCTTAGGACATGAAAATACAGCCCAAAAACACCCAAAACAGTCACTAAAATCCTTAAAACAGTAAGATAAAAACTGCACTTAAAACCCATAAAAAAACACTCAAAACAGTCCGTTGAAACGTCAAAACAGTGACCTGAACAGTGAGCAGAAAATACAGAGGAAACAGCAGCAGAACGGAGGCCGAACAGAAAGCAAAACAGTAAAACAGTGAGCTAAGACGCTAAACCAGTGAACCGGAGAAGTTGAGGAGCTTTACCCTTCCGATCTCCGTGAGGGTATTTTCCACATTCGTTGTCTGTTTTATTTTTATTATTTATTGAGTATTGTTCGCAAGATGGTTATGTTAAAATGCATGTTGTGGCCCTTGAGTAGATAAATATGCATGTATTACGAAATATTGTATGTTGTGGCCTTGGAATAAAATGAAAGATGTATCAACTCTCGCAGTATATCGGATGGAATCCCGGACATAAATTTCATAGCTGATTCCGAATGGACGGTAGTATGATCTGTACTCAGGATACAACTCCAAGTACCGCTTGAGTAAACGGCACATTCTTTTGTTTTATATTGCTTTGATTTATTTAATTTTCGTCATTTGAATTCCGCATGTTACTTTTTTATGCTTGACGCAATCGAGTGCATGGGCTTAGTAAGTCGGATTAAAATGTCCCCTATTTGGAGGGGTTAAAATCCTTTACCACGATGCTTTGCCGCACCGATTGATGTGTGTTCGGTGGATGTAAGATATGTTCAATCGGGCATACTAAGTTTGATATTATTGTCTTTATTTTTGTATGCATGACGCGATCAAGTGCATGGGCTTAGTAAGTCGGATTAAAGGTCCCCTATTTGGAGGGGTTAAAAATCCTTTACCAAGATGCTTTGCTGCGCCGGTTGATGTGTGTTCGATTGGATGTAAGATATGTTCAATCGGGCATACTAAGTTTGATGTTATTGTCTTTATTTTTGTATGCATGACACGATTGAGCGCATGGGCTTAGTAAGTTGGATTAAAGGTCCCCTATTTGGAGGGGTTAAAATCCTTTACCACGATGCTTTGCCGTACCGGTTGATGTGTGTTCGGTTGGATGTAATATATGTTCAATCGGACATACTAAGTTTGATATTATTTTCTTTATTTTTGTATGCATGACGCGATCGAGTGCATGGGCTTAGTAAGTCGGATTAAAGGTCCCCTATTTGGAGGGGTTAAAACTCCTTTACCACGATGCTTTGCCGCGCCGGTTGATGTGTGTTCGATTGGATGTAAGATATGTTCAATCGGGCATACTAAGTTTGATGTTATTGTCTTTATTTTTGTATGCATGACGCGATCGAGCGCATGGGCTTAGTAAATCATATTAAGGGTCCCATATTTGGAGGGGTTAAAATCCTTTACCACGATGCTTTGCCGCGCCGGTTGGTGTATATTTGATTGGATGTGAGATGAGTTCAATCAGATATGTGAGGTCCCACATGGTGGATTTGTTTGTCTATGAATGTGTTTTATGCATCAGGTATGGTTCCGTTCGAACGCGTTCTCGAACGCCACACGAACGTGAACTATCTGTTTACCGTTCGAACGCGTGCTCGAACGCTACGAGAATGCGTACACATTTTCTTAGTGTTTCATGCATCAGGTCTGGTTCCATTCGAACGCATTCTCAAACGCCACACGAACATGAACCTTCTGTTTACCGTTCGGACGCGTTATCAAACGCTATTTGAACGCGCACGCATCTTCTTAGTGTTTCATGCATCAGGTATGGTTCCGTTCGAACGCGTTCTCGAACGCTAAACGAACACGAACCTTCTGCTTACCGTTCGAACGTGTTCTCGAACGCTACGCGAACGCACACCCCATGAACTGAGTTATTTTCATCAGATTTCGCACATAATTGTCCCTAGTAGCTATTCGTTCGTATGATGAACCTGATTGTTTCTATGCATTATGCAAGATTGTGTAGGTGTCGTTCATCTCTATTCCCCACATGTATGAGTATAATGTGTTTATTAACTTATATGCTTGACGTACGTTAACCTTTATGTATGCAAATTGAGACATTGATTACATGCAAATAGGCTGTATGCAAATTCAGATATGTGTTACATGTAAATTTAGATGAACTTGTTGATGTATGCATGAGAACTTAGAAGCATGATACTTTTGGAAATAAATGTTACTTAAGCTTGATTAAATTATTACACAAATCCTTTTATTACAAGTGACATAAGTAAGGGACCATTCCGAACCCAACGGTTTGAGGTTTTCCCTTGTGAGGGGTGAGTGCGGCCTTAAATCTCATTTTCCCGGTTCACACCGGGTGGCGACTCCATTATTCTCCGGTTTAGTCCCCCGTGACTACTCCGTACTCCCAACTAGGCCTCGAGCCTAAAAAAGCATGCGTCGTCCAGTTCCTGTGTTCCCTCAGTCTGGCGACTCCACTGGGGATAGAGAATCGGCCCCGAAATATTGTCTTGTAATGTTTGGATTTATGTTCTAATTGACCTGTCTATAGTGTATAAAATGAGGGTTTAATCAAAGGCATTTTGAGGCTAGGTAATGGTTTGGTGTCTTCCTTCATTCACTACCTTTCTAGAAGGAAACTCTGAAGGCACCTATATAGCCATCTACCCGTAGCCTATTGTGATGACTAATTTAGAGGACTCGTTGTTTATTCCTGTCACCAAGCGATAAGAGCCTAAGAGGCTAGGGTACTTAAGAGAGCCTCGCTCCACCCTCCCTCTGTGGAATCTACAACGGGAAATCCATTTGACAGTCAGTCATACACCATAGCTCATTGGCATGTACCTTAGTGTATAAAAAAGGGTGCGCTCACTTGGTCGCTCGAACCCTTGATTGGGGAGACCTAGTTGTGGGCCATCCTTCGCCGGTGAGAGCCTTTATCTACTCTCTTGCGAACCCACCCATAGACCGGGGTTGTATGGTTAAAGTAACAATTATTTCCTTGAGTATGTGCTTGTGGACCATCCTCATTTGGATGCAGTTGGACTATTTTCAGAAATGCGAACTTGTTGGGCATTTAAACTGGGGCGAGTTCGTACCTTATGACCATTAGGCCCAAAGCTTCTGAAATGTTGATGGGCCATTCTGTAGAAATTATTATTTTATTTTTGCATTATCTTTCTTTTATGCTTGTGTTTGGGAACATCGTCGTTTGGATCCATTTGGACCATTTGTCAGGGATGTGGGCTTGTTGGGCCATTTGAACTGGGACAAGAACGTATCTTATGACGATTGGGCCAAAGGCTTCTAAATATTGATGGGCAATTTTGTGCTTATATTTAGGAACATTATCATTTGGATACGGTTGGACTTCTTGCCATGAGATGTGAACTTGTTGGGCCATTTAAACTGGGACGAGTTCACTCCTATGACAGTTAGGCCAAAAGCTTCTAAAATGATGATGGGCCAATTTGTATGAAAATTTTAATAAATTGATATATTCATTGTATCACGTGCGTCTCATTCATTTCATGCATACACGCATCATGCTAACCCCTTGTGTTCTAAAAGCCATCATAGATTCCCGTTGGGTTGGGGAAGAGTGAAGAATCACTAAAAGACCGGTAAAAAGATATGAGTACATCTGATAACGAGGTATCCCGGATAGATCAGTTAGAAAATGGTTTCGCCAAGATTATCGAACAATTGCAAGCCTTGACTACTGCAATGGCAAATATAGCTGTGCCCCTTGCTGGGGGAAATTCTGAGAATATGAGGCGCGAGGAGCCTCCGAATGGGTTGGGGGATGATATCCCCGCTTTTGATGACGACATGGCAGAGTTTGCGACAGGCAAAATGATTGGGTCTCAGGAAGAATTTCAGAAGCTTCGGGATCAGATTGAGTCAATTACCCGCAAAATGAGGGGTAAACATGAAGAGTTGTTAGATTATGAGGTAATGACCTTCGGAGAACAGCTGCCAGCTCAGTTTAAAATGCCCGACATGGCCAAGTTTAATGGGAATGGAGACCCGAGAGTCCATCTACAGCAATATGTCTCAGTCATGAGTTAAGTAGGCCTATATCACAAGCGCCAAGTCCAAAGATGTTTGGGATGTCACTAGAGGGGGCACCTATAGTTTGGTATCATAGCCTTGAGAAGAAGGTTAAGAAGATTGGAGGGAACTAGCTGATGCTTTTCTGAAGCAGTATGTTTGCAGACTTAGAGATTGACTTGTCACTCCGTGATTTGGGAAACACTAAGCAGAAGCCAGAGGAAAGTTTCAAAGAGTATGTGGATCGCTGGAGAAGCCAGCTTTTGAAAATTCAGACTCGGCCCTCAGAGAAAGACCAAATCAAAATGATCATCAAGGGTACCAAGCCCTCTATTTATAGTAAGCTGAGGAGGATGACTTCGAAGATTTTTGATTTTCGACAGTTGAGGGAAACTGTCATGGATATTGAGGAAGAAGAGGCTGAAAACCAAAAGTTTTATGGCTAGAATAGAAGAACTTTTGGGGGGCCTTCTGAGACTAAGCCCGCTACTGCTGAGGTCGCTACCGTCAAGAACAGGCGATTCTCCAATCTTGGTAGACCTTTGTCAAATGTATTTGAAAAGCTGAAAATGCAAGGACTTCTAAAACCTTTGGAACCTAGGCCATTTCTGAAACCTGTGCTACCATACCTCAACCTAAACCAGTATTGTCACTTCCATCAAGAAAAAGGCCATGACACCGACAATTGTACCCGCCTTATGCATGACATCCAAAACCTCATTGACTCCCATAACATATCTAATCCAGAAAAAGAACAACCCAACACACACATGAACCCTCAACCATAAAGCCACTCAACCACCCAGGCTTCTTGCATTGAGATAAGGGATAACAGTGAAGAACCATAGGCCAAGGAAGAAGACAATGTTGCGAATGATGAAGTTATTCCTCCTAGTTTATTTGATCCTGCATTTTTTAATATAGACATTGATTTAGTCTACATGTTCGAACCATTTTCTTAAATGATAATAAAGACGTTCATTTCGCTGAATCTCTTCTGCAATATAAGTATATTTGAGAAAAGCATTCAACCTTGGTACTATGAAATTCAGTGATGTTTAGAACACGGGGAATCCTCGGAATAAGCAAGCAGAAAAGATAAGATAGCATTCAGAAATTGGGAAATGGGGCAGTGAGAATATCAGACTTGGAAGGGAATTAGTTCACCAAGCCGATCAACGTAGACAGATTGAAAGAGTGGCTTGCCTGTGGAAAAGAAGACTGAGCAGTCACCAAGATAATTGGCAAAATACCTAACCCTACTGGATAGGAACATTCATGCATGCATACACGTAACACATTTTGCATCCTTTTGTGTTTGTTTTGTTTTGTGCTCACAGGTTTTGAAGAATAAAAAAGAAAGCGGCAAAGAACAAGCTAATCAGAAACGGTAAAGAACACATTATCATATTCGGGTAATAATCCCAGGGTTGAGGCCCATTTGAGTTTGAGTTTTGGGTATGGCACTCTGGGGGCGAGGCCCACATTAGTTTCAGTATCAGTCTTGCCGGGTATGGTAATATGGGGGCGAGGCCCACGTCATTATCAGTAGCAGTCTTGCCGGGTATGGCAATCTGGGGGCGAGGCCCACGTCATTATCAGTAGCAGTCTTGCCGGGTATGGCAATCTGGGGGCGAGGCTCACGTCATTATCAGTATCAGTCTTACCGGGTATGGCAATCTGGGGGCGAGGCCAACGTCATTATCAGTAGCTTGGGGATGAGTCTCAGGGTTGAGGCCCATATCAGTATCGATTCAGGAACAAAGCCCACAGTCAGCTCAGATCGGGGATAAAGCCCACATGCAGTATAATTCAGGAACAAAGCCCACATTCAGTACAGTTCGGGGATAAAGCCCACATTCAGCACAGTTCGGGAATACAGCCCATGAGAATAAAGCCTTCTCTCAGCAAAATTCGGGAACAAAGCCCTACCTTAACATAGTTCGGGAACAAAGCCTAGGGGAATATAGCCTTATCTGGACACAGTTCGGGAATACAGCCCAGGAGAATAAAGCTCTCTCTCAGTACAGTTCGGGAATAAAGCTCACATTCAACACAGTTCGGGAACAAGGCCCAAGGGAATAAAGCCCACTTTCAAAGCAGTTCGGGAATAAGGCCCAGGGGAATAAAGCCTTATCTTAACACAGTTCGGGAATACAGCCCAGGGGAATAAAGCTCTATCTTAACATAGTTCGGGAACAATGCCCAATGGAATAAAGCCCACTTTCAAAGCAGTTCGAGAACAAGGCCGAGGGGAATAAAGCTCCATCTTAACACAGTTCGGGAACAAGGCACAGGGGAATAAAGCTCTATCTTAACACAGCTCGGGAATAAGGCCCAGGGGAATAAAGCTATATCTCTACACAGTTCGGGAACAAAGCCTAGAGGAATAAAGCCCGCTTGCAAAACAGCTCGGGAATAAAGCCCAGGAGGAGAAAGCTCTCTCTCAACGCAGTTCGGGAATAAAGCCCAAAGGTCAAAGCATCTCAGGATAACAACTAAGTTAAGCAACAGCTGGCGAGCCAGGTAAGTAGAAATGCATTGCATAACTTTGATTGGATTGTTCAAAGTCACACACTGCACAAGTCCCATCAAAGTAGGGGCGACTGTAGGCATTGCATTTTTGCATGTGCAACCCGATGATGAGTCTCAGTTGGAGGCACTACCTTTTTAAGTTCAGTATATTGCGGGAAACGGAAGTCGGAAGGGGAAATTCGGAATAAGTATGTCGTCAAGTTCATTTCACAAGTTCACTGTTTTCGTTCATGCTGCTGCGTTCGTTACCATGTTCGAACGTCAAACAGATTACGGGCGTTCGTGTAGCATTCTAGAGGCGTTCGAACGATGTCGGTATTTCTGGTTTTGCTGCTAGGCCCACACGCCCAAGGCCCTTAAATTACACCCAAATAAAATCAAATATTAATTAAATTAACATTGAATTAAATAAAATAATTAAACCATTTACGAATTAAATAAAACATAAATATATCATACCTAATTTAGATAAATCAAATATATTAACTTCCTAACTAAACAAAATCATATAATAAATTAAAAAGATGTCATGCCTAATTAATCACTCATAACCAATTTAAAGATATTGACTTCCTAATCTAAACCAAATTTGTCCCCCTCAATCTTTGACTTTCCTCGCACAACACAAAATCAATCCCTTCCTTGCGAGACAAGGAGTAGCCCTAGCCATTCTCTATATAAACAACCTCTAACCAAGACATGACTCCCCTAGCTGATACACATATAGTTCACGCCCATCACAAGAAGAAAACAAGCAAAGAATTTCCCATTACCTTCACACAATATCATTAACAGTATAGCATAAAGAAGTAAAACAATTCTCTCATATACCTCATTCAATAACCGAAACAACCACCCCTCCTCCAAGTCCCTCCATAGCCGAACACACAGCCCTATACCACAGCCTTAGGACACGCAAATACAGCCCAAAAACACCCAAAACGGTCCCTAAAATCCTTAAAACAGTAACATAAAAATGCAATTAAAACCCATAAAAAAACACTCAAAACAGTCCGTTGAAACGTCAAAACAATGACCTGAACAGTGAGCAGAAAATACAGAGGAAACAGCAGCAGAACGGAGGCCGAACAGCAAGCAAAACAGTAAAACAGAGAGCTAAGATGCTAAACCAGTGAACCAGAGAAGTTGATGAGCTTTACCCTTCCGATCTTCGTGAAACGCAAGTCCGAAAGTCGGCAAAAAGGTTAGACCTGAGGGTATTTTCCACATTCGTTGTCTGTTTTATTTTTATTATTTATTGAGTATTGTTCGCATGATTGTTATGTTAAAATGCATGTTGTGGCCCTTGTAGATAAATATGCATGTATTACGAAATATTGTATGTTGTGGTCTTGGAATAAAATGAAAGATGTGTCAACTCTCGCGGTATATCGGATGGAAACCCGGACATAAATTCATAGCCGATTCCGAATGGACGGTAGTATGATCTGTACTCGGGATACAACTCCACGTACCGCTTGAGTAAACGACACCTTCTTTTGTTTTATATTGTTTTGATTTATTTATTTTTCGTCATTTGAATTCCGCATGTTACTTGTTTATGCATGACGCAATCGAGTGCATGGGCTTAGTAAGTCGGATTAAAGGTCCCCTATTTGGAGGGGTTAAATCCTGTACCACGATGCTTTGCTGCACCGGTTGATGTGTGTTCGGTTGGATGTAAGATATGTTCAATCGGGCATACTAAATTTGATATTATTGTCTTTATTTTTGTATGCATGACGCGATCGAGTGCATGGGCCTAGTAATTCGGATTAAAGGTCCCCTATTTGGAGGGGTTAAAAAATCTTTTACCACGATGCTTTGCCGCACCGTTGATGTGTGTTCGATTGGATGTAAGATATGTTCAATCGGGCATACTAAGTTTGATGTTATTGTCTTTATTTATGTATGCATGACGCGATCGAGCGCATGGGCTTAGTAAATCAGATTAAGGGTCCCCATATTTGGAGGGGTTAAAATCCTTTACCACGATGCTTTGCCGCGCCGGTTGGTGTATATTTGATTGGATGTGAGATGAGTTCATCAGATATGTGAGTACCCCCACATGGTGGATTTGTTTGTCTATGAATGTGTTTTCATGCATCAGGTCTGGTTCCGTTCGAACGCGTTCTCGAACGCCACACGAACGACGTGAACTTCTGTTTACCGTTCGAACGCGTCCTCAAATGCTACGCGAACGCGCACGCTTTTCTTAGTGTTTCTGCATCAGGTCTGGTTCCGTTCGAATGCATTCTCGAACGCCACACAAACGTGAACCTTCTGTTTACCGTTCGAACGCGTTATCAAACGCTACGTGAACTCGCACGCATCTTCTTAGTGTTTCATGCATCAGGTCTGGTTCCGTTCGAATGCGTTCTCGAACGCTATACGAACGCGAACCTTCTGTTTACCGTTCGAACGCGTTCTTGAACGCTAGGTGAACGCACACCCCCTGAACTGAGTTATTTTCATCAGATTTCGCACATAATTGTCCCTAGTAGCTATTCCTTCGTATGATGAACCTGATTGTTTCTATGCATTATGCAAGATTGTGTAGGTGTCGTTCATCTGTATTCCCCACATGTATGAGTATAATGTGTTTATTAACTTGTATGTTTGATGTACGTTAACCTTTATGTATGCAAATTGAGACATAGATTACATGCAAATAGGCTGTATGCAAATTCGGATATGTGTTAAATGTAAATTTAGATGAACTTGTTGATGTATGCATGAGAACTTAGAAGCATGATACTCTTGGAAATAAATGTTACTTAAGCTTGATTAAATTATTTCACAAATCCTTTTATTACAAGTGACATAGTAAGAGACCATTCCGAACCCAACGGTTTGAGGTTTTCCCTTGCGAGGGGTGAGTGCGGCCTTAAATCTCATTTTCCCGGTTGACACCGGGTGGCGACTCCATTATTCTCCGGTTTAGTCCTCCGTGGCTACTCCGTACTCCCAACTAGGCCGCGAGCCTAGAACAACATGCGTCGTCCAGTTCCTGTGTTTCCACACCCACATCAGTATCAGCATCAGTTTAGGGGCTGAGGCCCACATCAGTTTCAGTTTGGGGATGAGTCCGAAGGCCGAGGCCCACATCAGTTTCAGTTTAGGGACGAGTCCCAGGGCGAGCCCACATCAGCATCAGTTTGGCCGAGTATGGCACTCCGAAAGTGGAGCATGGTTCGAAAATGGACTACTATCACATCTTGCGAAAATGGCACTCCGAAAGTGGAACATGGTTCGGAAATGGACTACTTTCACATCTCGCCAAAAGTGGCACTCCAAAATGGAGCACGGTTCGGAAATGGACCAAGGAAGGCCTAACCCATCGGAATATGAAACATATCCATGCATACATGCATACATATCACATACATGCAATGTTTGTTTTGTGTTCGCAGGTTTGTAGCGGCAAAGACCATCTTATCAAATAACGGTTCAAAAATGAGCCACATTGTCGCACAGCACGGTTCGGAAATGGACCGCTACCACAACAGATGCCAAAAATGGCGCCCCAAAATGGAGCACACATAGCAGACGCCGAAAATGGCACTCCAAAATGGAGCACCCACAACAGATGCCGAAAATGGCGTTCCAAAATGGAGCACGCACAGCAAAGGCCGAAAATGGCGTTCCAAAATGGAGCACACACAGCAAAGGCAGAAAATTGCGTTCCAAAGTGGAGCCCACACAGCAAATGCCAAAAATGGCGTTCCAAAATGGAGCACACACAGCAAATGCCAAAAATGGTGTTCCAAAATGGAGCACACACAGCAAATGCCGGAAATGGCCTCCAAAATGGAGCACACACATAAAAGATGCCGAAAATGGCGCTCTAAAAATGGAGCACGGTTCGGGAATGAACCAGGGGTAGCAGCACCTCACCACCAAATAAACTCAACTCAACACATGGTAAGTCAAGTGGCAGCTGGCGAGCCAGGTAAGTGAAAATGCATTGCATAACTTTGATAGGATTGTCACTGTTACACATTACACAAGTCCCATCAAAGTGGGGGTGACGTTAGGCACTGCATTTTTGCATGTGAGTCCCTATGATGAGTCTCATTTGGAGGCACTACCTTTTTAGTCGAGGAAGTTGCGGGAAACGGTTGTCGGAAAGGAATCATCATTTCGTTAAATTTTATCCGCATGTTTAGCTCCAAGCTCGCTAGTTGGACCTCCGTTTTAGAGCACCTTTGGCCTAAAAAACCCAGAACCATTTTACCTTGGCCCAAACCCACTCACCAAACCAACACAACACCTAGCTCACCAAGACAAAGCCCACACCACCACCATCTATGCCCACAATTCATTCATAATTCATTCACTCATGAATTATGACGACCACGGATAATCTCGCTAAACTATGCAAGTCGAGGTCATTACATACGTATAATCCCTCTATCACAGGCTATCCATATTATACATGGGATATAGATAAGAATGTCAAATCCTTATGGTATAATATAGTCGACTTTCAAATTTACGATCTCTAAATAAAACTCGGAACTTGCTTCCGAAGTTATACCACGACCATGGATTTACTAGATCTCAAACACACGTAGGATACATATGCCATGTACACAAGACTGACATATTCTATCTTGATACGTACTGGATATCATGAGCATCAGTCCACACCCAACGAACAAGTGGAGGTCTGATCTAAATAGATCGGTGACGTGACTGCCATCAAAGTGTGGAGGATAACTAATATATCCATTATGGTATCTCAAGTCGAAGGACCACTATGCTCGCTCAACTCGAGAAGATTCCTATTGACGTTGGTGTACCATCTATTAGGAAATCTCCAGTGAGTCGTTCAGTGTTTATCAAATAAACACCTACATGTCTATACGAGTCTCTCGAGACTCATGGTTCATTGGGATAAACCATCAGACCAAGTCACGATATACGACATGTACTGGTCTCAGTGGATTTTACTAACCGACCCGTGTTAGTAAATCTTGACCATGAACTTTATTTAAGGATATACAACTTATAGTGACGCTTCCCAATGTCAATTACCAACTACGTTGTAACTGCGCACTACGTTGTAAATCCTAGGATCTTTGTCTAATATATACGTATTACTAAATCGGATTTAGTTTCAATTTAATTTTAATTAGATATCTAATCGTAATTAGATCGAATATGTATATAAAGACAAAAGGTGCTACCATTAAATAAGTAATATTATGGAAAAAGACATTGTTCGTATTCATGAATCATACATAAATACGATCCGGATTGACACTCTGAGCACCAACCCTAACAGTTTTAAGGAGATGGAGAAATTATGACATTTTCACAATTTCTAAAAACTATGGGGTATTTATAGAAAAGTTTCTGAAAATTACATTTTGAGCCCCGAAAATTGCAATTAGGTCCATGTTATGGGACTTTCTCGTAAATATATATTTTTGAAGCCCTTCTGGTGTAAATTTCGAAAAATATTCAATACGAAAGTTGTTCGTCTCGGAACAACGAGTCAGATGGTTCAAGAATTAGTGAGATCGAAGTTAGTTTGCTATTTCCATAGCCGAAATAAAAAACTTTTACACGTATAACGATATAAATAGAAATCGCGCAACCGGTTTTCGAAATCATGCGTTTTTCAACGCGATGAAACTTCACTTAAAAATATTCCAACCTATTTTCAGACACATAAAGTCTTATTTTCGAACATCAAATTCTAAAACCTACACTTTAATTTGAAAATCTTCCAACACTATTCCGAAAAACTCGGGATATTACATGTCTGGATCACATTATGAGGCTTGGTGTCTAGGCGGCCCTCCAGTGGATTTCCAAGAGTGGCCCTTATCTTTTGAGATGTCTACTCTTGGACATTTTGATATTTTACTATCCCAATGACATATGTCAGCCCCTGATTCATTAGTTCAAATTTTACCCCTAATATTATCATATCCTACCAAGTAAAGATTTCGCTAAAATTTAGGTTACGATTTCACGTTGAAAAGTATAAAGGAATATTTGAAATAAGATAAATTATATTTTACAAGAAAGAATTTTTTAGAAGGTTTCGATTGTATATTTCAGAGACAAATAAAGCTCTCACAATCATCTTGGAGTTTTGGAGAGCTCTCATTGATTTGAGGAGAAAAAATAATTCTTTCACTACAGCCGTTAAATACTATTGATTTATTTTTTTATTAACTATATTTTAATTAAGGAAGTTGAAAAGCATCAGAAATATAAATTAAAACATGAGTGAATTAAAAGTATAAGAATCAATTAAAATGATGGAAATGGAAGAGGAATAGACACTCAAATAATTTTTAGTATATGTTACATGGTGAATTAACCTAGCATTATTGTCTTATCTATATCCACTTAAATTCATAATGAAACTCCGTTCACTTATTAATTCGGGAAGAAATGATATGCTCTCCTTATTTTAATTAAAAATTACTGATTTTAAATGTTCATTTATGAAGTAATTATTAGATTACTTTTAATTATTAACATCGATTTTTGAAGTTCAATAGTGGTTAAAGTTATTGCTTTGAAGATGAAAAGACACCACTACTAAGTTTATGTGTATAAAATACAAAATCTAAGGTATAATTCACAACTAGCTTCTTGCATCGTGCACTAAAATTGGATGCATAATGTTGAAAGATTTATAAAAGAAATTTGCAAATATATATATAATATATATGCATGAATTTTTTTCTTTTTCATATGTTAAATTCAATTTCTTTTACTCATATTGGGAATCTTTTTTGTTGAAGCCGAAATTCAATTTTTGGACAAAGGCAATTGAATGGAAGAGATCTAGGGACGTGATCATTGTTGGTGGAATTTATATTATTTTTTGAAAAATGAGAAAAAAAATTGTCGTCATCATGATCGCTGACGGCAACTTGAAATCGGAGAAAATAGTAATAGAACAACCATACTATATGTAAAATGGCGTCCAAGTTCAAAGACGAGACCTCAAACTTTGAGAATTTGACAAGTCATGTGAAGAATCTTTCAAATTGCTCAAATTCACCTAACACCAAAATGTAAAATTACTTTACTTTCACATCAAATTTACTCAAATCCACATATCATACGGCCTCCCGACTAATTACTAATGTGAAGGTAGACTAGAATGTGGGTTTAGGTTTTTATGCGATTAAGGAGTTTCTTGAGGTGAATAGTTCTCCAGCAATACTTATCACAAGACATTCTCTTGCGGGCTAATATCTTCAAGTGGGCTTAACTGAGGATTGAATGCAATTTAGATTTTATTTCAATACATTCGTGTCTTTCTAAATTCTAACCACAATATACCATTTCAAATTTTAAAAAACAAACAAACAAACCCACAACCCACAATATAGAATAGTGTGACTTGGTATACTAACCTAAGGAAAAAGATACTACCCCATAAAATTGTGCTGGAATTCAAATTCAAAAAGTGTAGGGTTTAAGATTTCATATTGAGGTTCTGGGTTCGTATTTAGGGGTGCACTTCTTATAAGAACTTGAGACAGCTAGAGATTTTACCTGTTTCGCTCAAGTGCCAGAAAATGTGATTTGACGGTGAGATTTTCAACAATTAAAAAAAAAAAAAAAAAAGCCCCAAAGTGATGTGTATAATTTTAGGACAAGCTAGCATTGCTCGTAGCCAAATAATAATACCTTTGGGCGGTAAATAAAAATGGTTAAAGCAATAATCTCATCACCATTCGACAGGAGGCAGCAGCAGGTGAGAGATGCTGAACGCATGACTATCTTTGGATCTTTCTGATGCAGAAGCTTACAGAAAACCATATGATACTCCTCCACAGATACCAAAAATTCCAAAGGCTTTTTATTCTTCTAAACGCTGATTAAATTTAAATTAAAATTAAAATTAAAATAAAAAATGAGCAGCTGTCTTCTTCTTTCAAGCTCTTCGTTTCCGAAGATCAAGAACCAGACGTTTCCTTTTCCCACCAAAAAACCAACTTCAGCTTTATCTTCAGCCCCAATCTCTAAATTAAAGCTACCACGTTTACCTCTGAGTTTTTTCAATTCATCTCTCGTTTCAAATTCTCCTAAACTTCTGCTGGTCCGTTCAAAGAAACTCTCAGATTCTGACTCTGCCGAGTTGGTGGGTGAGGACTCTGCAGCTTTCGATTTGAGGGATCAAAATTTGTCTTCGTGGGTTTATTTCAGCGTGATTTTGGGAATTGTTCTCTTTCTGCTTCAGCTGCTTTGGATCGATAACTCTACTGGTTATGGCAAAGCTTATATCGACACTGTCTCGGCCCTTACAGAGAGTCATGAGGTAAATTTTGTTCTTAGATTCTAACATTCTTATTACAATTATGGGAAATTATCATTTTTTTCATAAATTAAATAGATAATTTGTACATTTTTCTACTTTATCATGTGGAAAAATGAATAATTTTCAAACTAAGAGAAAGAATTCAAAGTTTTCATGACAGTAATTAATAAAAATGATAATTTCCCTATAATTAATAATGAATTATTTGCATATCTGAGTACTATTCACGCTTCTATGGTAGTTACCCTTTCTTACAAGTTGAATGCTAAAATGGGTGTGAATATTTTATCCTTAAAGAGGATTATTGTTTCCATAACAAACTGGAGCAGAGGGTTATGCAAGATAGTGGAAGCCAAATAATAATGATGAATATGGCTGCTAAGTTTTACAGTGGATTCCGATTGGATTATTGAAATGTGTGTTTTTCTGAGGATTTCCCATCTAGGTATGTGATTGCAGATTATGAATGGAGTTAGGTACATACAGATGTCTTATGCTTTGTAGGTATTGCTGTTGACGAGCTGCGGCTTTTAAGCTAGAGCTCTAAAATGTAGGAAACCCTTTCAACTATGGTTTGGAAGCTAAAGTGATTTCATCAAATAGTTGTTTGATGAAAAACTTATGATATCTTTATTATTTTTGTCAAAAGTATTATTTGAAAGTTATTAAAAAAAAAAAAATTGAAAGTTTTATTTCACTGCTAGAGCTTTTATTTTATAGCAGCTATAGCTTTTATTCTACAACACCACATTAGCAAACAGAGTCTTAATCCGGTTAACGTACCTCAACTTATATTAGAGGAATGTATTTGTTGGTATCATCATCACTTCATGTTGATTTTCTGAGAAATGTCCAACTGCTATATCCTGTGCATTGAAAGATTTGATTACGTTAATCAATTTGATGATATGGCTTGGATCACGGCTACATACTGTGTGAAATGGAAGCTTGATTTTCATAGACAAGGGAATTTAAAGTTTACTCAGTAAAAGAGGATTTTTATCCCTCTCTTGTTCTTCAATGTGTATGGAATGAGCAGAATGGACAGTTGTCTTATGGCTTAAAGCCAGAAGTTAAATAGTTGAAAATGGAATTAAGCAGCAGCATTTATAGTATTTACAGAGATCGGATGGGTGTGTAAATCATTAATATAGAACTCTCTTTTGAACTAATTTTTTTCATCCTTTTTTATCTTTCCATTTTCTTATGGTTAGTCAAACGATTGCCTTCCCAATTATTTTTTCTTTCCAACGCTCTTCAGTAGCACAAATCATATAATATTTGAAATATTGGCTGTTTACATTTTCATTTCTTTTTTAGCACCATTCTGAAATGTACTAGTGTAGACTGTAATAATGTTTCACAAAAAAGTAAAGCATCATTCTACTGCAGGTTGTAATGTTGGTCCTCATTTTCATTTTTGCCACCGTCCACAGTGGCTTGGCTAGTCTTCGAGACATGGGTGAGAAACTTATTGGTCCACGTGCATATCGTGTTCTGTTCGCAGGAATATCTCTTCCATTAGCTGTTAGTACTATTGTGAGTTCCCATCCTTTATTTCGAAGTTAAAAAAAAAAAAATCTCTTATCCAAGTTGAGTATTAATGTTGCAGTTCTTGTTCTAATTTCTTAGCCTCGTTATACATGATAGAAATCAATTCTTGCAGACTTCTTGACTTTTGGAGTGGTTTTTTATTCAGGTGTACTTCATCAACCATAGATATGATGGGCTGCAGTTATGGCAACTTCAAGGTTCACCCGGAGTCCATCAACTTGTGTGGCTTTCTAATTTTATTTCCTTCTTTCTCCTCTATCCTTCTACCTTTAATCTATTAGAAGTGGCAGCTGTTGACGAGCCTAAAATGCATATTTGGGAAACTGGGGTCATGAGAATCACCCGACACCCACAGGTATGGTATCAATCATTGAGGATTTAGCTGTATGTTTGATAGACTGTTGGTGGGATTAAGTTGGACTGGATAGGATATGCTACGTACCCTTGCATTATATTTTGTATTATTAATGTTTGATGATTTAGTCGACAACCATCATTGATTAGCATGGCAAGAAATGAGTAATAGCTGACAAAATGCTAAGATATTTTTTTATTATTAATTATTATCGCTATTGTCATTTTAAATTTTTAATGATAGTTGTGTTAATGTTTATCTTTATGATTATGTTTATTATTATGTGCTAATACAATATAACCTATTATACCCATCTTAATGTGATAAAATGGTGCAATATAGCTGCCCTAACAGGTTCAAACCAAGTGTTGTTCAACATCGAAATTGGATTATTAAACATGGTTTATGGTTTATACACCATAATACAGGCAGATTGGTGTCATGTATTATTATTTAGAAAATTACATGTTGTTCCACTATGATTCAAATTATTAGAAAACTAAGTTCCACTATGATACAACTTATTAGAAAACTAAGTACTTAGTACCTCATAAGTATAAAGTAGGTGGATTAAAACAAGTTTAGTAGAAGTGAAAAAGATATTTTTGATTGTATTATTTAATATAGTTTATGGTTGGAATACCAATAGAATACGTGCATGCTTGGTGGTCGGTATAGTATGGTACTAATAGTGATCAACCTTATTAATTAATTACATTTTGCATTGTATAAATTTAGAGTACAATCTCCTGATGAAGCCATTTGCATTATACTTGGTTATCCTATTAAGGTATTGGTCACTGGTGGCACATTTCAATGTTCAGTCACATTCTTGTGATGACTGACGAGCTTTCATTGACATTTTGGTGACTAGTGACCATTGGGGGAATATCAGGGATGTTTCAATGACATTTGAATCATTTAACAATTTATAAATATATAATTTATATGAATCAATTGTTAATAGTTTCAACAAAATAGTGTACCAAAAAGTAGATAATATTAAATATATATGCTATCCTATCCAGTTCAATTCAATCCTACATTGTGTAATGCAAAATAATATACTAAATAAACCTGTATATATATATATTTGGAAACGTTGGAAACCCCGCCGCCAAACCACCCGACTCAGGCTTAAGCGGAGCAGGTAAAACCCCCGGCTGTCTTAGGTTTACAAGATTTGCACTCTCTGGCTGAAACCCAGAACCTAACAACCAAATCCTAAGCCCTTTACCACCAACTATATGTTATTTAACAAACACAGATATATATATATGGCCATGTGCGTGGCTCGGCTGGTTGTGAATATGCTTTGCACCAGCGGTCACTTGAGTTCGAGTAATAATAGTTGAAAATGATTGGAGTTAAGTAGGTGATGTTTCTCATCACCATCCAAACCATATAAAACAATATACGAGTATTCAGTGCAGTAACTTCTTTACTGAGCATTTGGAGGAAACTTGTATCATATCTTGTTTGTTGTGATGACCTTAGTCAATAGCTTCATGGACAATTTTCCATAGTAATCTTGTGTCATTAACGAATAAGATAAGTATTTCTTTCTTCGGCATTGGTTTTTCATTTTTGAAGAAAAAAGAATAGGGTGCTACAAAGAAATTATTTTATTAGGTTGATGCAGTAGCTGAAGGCTGCCAACTGGTTTAGGTTAAATTACTGACAAATACAAATGAAAAACCTTCAAGCTTCTACTGTCATTATATGCCTCTAATAATATGTCCAAGTTTCGAATTACGTTTGCTTTGCAGATGGTTGGGCAGGTAATCTGGTGCTTAGCTCACACCGTATGGATCGGAAATTCAGTAGCAGTGGCGGCGTCTGTTGGTTTAATTGGACACCATTTGTTTGGTGTTTGGAATGGTGACAAGAGATTAGCTACAAGATATGGGGAGACTTTCGAAGCTGGGAAGAGTCGAACCAGTGTAATTCCATTTGCTGCTATTATCACTGGCCGTCAAATATTGCCCAAAGACTACTACAAAGAATTCATTAGACTTCCATATTTGACTGTTACTGCTCTGACACTAGGTGCATACATTGCTCATCCATTTATGCAGGCTGGCAGTTTCCATCTGCACTGGTAGATTTCAAGTTTATTCTATTTGTAGTAAATTATGAACATGATTTGGAGGTTACTAATTAATTTCAATGACTGGTTAAGCTTAATCCGCTTAGTCATGGGTTCGAATTATGAAAATGATCTCTTCGTAAAATAAATATGAATAAAGTTGCATATATCTAGACCTTACCCAAGCCATGCTTGCTTATTGCCGGCTCGGCGGTTTAATCGAAAATCAGTGAGTTATTAGCGATTAATCGGAAATAATCGAGGATTAATTGGGAAATGTTAAGTTGACATTTTATGATAATAAAAAAAATTCAAATTATCTCTCAAATTTTTTTTTTTTTAAAATACTAAAATATTTCATTGATGATTAAAAAAAGGTTAAATAATTTAAGAGTTTGATTATCCTAAAAATAATTAGTTTAAATTGAACCATATTTTCATTTTTTTTCCCATAATTTTTAATAGAATTTTTTTTTTCCACATAAAATTATCAATCAAAACCTCAAAAACATTTGAAAAATAGATTAAAATTTAAAAATCGACTTAAATAGCATAGTTTGTGGAAATCTTGACTCTTTTATGGCTGGTTAAGCTTTAAGGTTATGTTTGGTTTTGGTAACCAAACTTTTTCAGGAATGCTCTATCCTTCAATCTTAGGATTTAGGATTCCTATTATGGGGATAGGAATTTATGGCAAATTATTATATATGTCCTTTTATTGCAAGTAAACAGGTGTCAATAATTTAAAACATAGTAAGTAATTTAGAATTATTACAAAAAAGTATGTACATATTCAAAACAAAAATAAAATTTAGAAAAAACAAAAAACAAAAAACAAAAAAAAAAAAAAACAAAAAACAATGGAGGTAGTTATATTTCGACATAATTTAATAAATATTCTGAAAAGAATTGTTGCCAAATTTACTATCATTTAAAAGATCCAAACACGTCTACATCTTTAAGGGATCATAAATTTGTTGACTTTAGTTGCATGCATTGCATCATCATGCATGCAAGATGGACTCTAGCCAAGTGTGAGTGTGCATGAAACAGCCAAAAGCCAGCAAGCAAACGCGTGAAGCTAGCATGAAGCTGGAAACGTGTTGTCAAAACATGTAACACTGTAGTACACATTTTGGCAACTATAAAAGGAGCCATAATCCATTAGTTTCAGCATTCCCAAAACAGAGAGTGAAGCATAGAGTGCAAAGAGGTTTGAGAGTTTTTTTTGTAAAGCATTGGTTTTTGCTTTGTAATTCTTTGTTTTGTGTAATAAAAAAGAGTTTTCTCTCGTTTCTCCTCTATTGTATGAGTTTTTATCACAACAAGTGGTATCAGGAGCTAAGGTTCCACGGTGGGATCCCGAAACTCAGAAACAGAGGTTCGGTTCGGAAAACTGATTCCGACTAAAAGTTGTTAACAATCGGTTTTGAACATACCATCAACTTTTTCATGACGAGACGAGCACGATGGTATTTCCCGGCGATCGATCAGAGCTCCCAGGACGCTGCACGCACCGGACAGAGAGCACTCCATGCGCCTTCACGCTCTACACACGACCCACGCTCTGCTGAAGGAAGTCGACGCTGAGTCAGCGCCACGTCAGCATCCAGTCAGCAAACACGTCAGCCTGTCACGCACAGTCAGCAGCCCAGTCATCCAGCCATGTAAGTAGACCAGTCAACAGCCACTTGTCATCCGGTCAGTGCCACGTCAACGCCAGATGTCGACCACATTAGCAAAAAAAAAATGGTAAATTTCATAAAGGCCCCTATACTTCAAAATTACATTTTGGCCCCTAAACTTTTGAAATTTACACTTTGACCCCTGTAATTTCTGAAATTTTGCATTTTGGTCCCTGTGTCGGATTTTGACAAACGAAGTGTCATTTCCACCATTTCTTACCATTCCCGACACAACGGTGAGCTCCGTTTTTTGAAATTATGCTTAGAATTTTTATGATGGATGGGGACAATGGAAAAATGATTTTGTTGACTAGCACAAATTATTTCATATGGAGAGGAAGGATGAAAGACCTTCTATATGTGAAGGACAATGATGGATCGATTTTTCTAGAGGAGAAACCAGAATCAATTTCCGAAGAATGGTGGAATGATGAGCGAAAAATATATCAATATTTACCGCCCATTTTACTTAATATTTTGTTTAGTTTCTCGGGTTTGATGAACATTTTGATGTGTTTTAATTTATTTTGCAGATAAAATAATGTTGGGACTCAATGGAATCATTTAGGACGAAATATGGGTCAAATAAGGGCAAAAATTGGACCTGACATATTAATTTTGGAGATTGGAAACTTGAAAGGGCGTTCTAACGAAGTACAGTTTCGGAAATTTCAGTTTTGCGCAATTATCGTTTTTTGGGCATAACCTTTTACTCCGATACCGGATTGAGCTGATTCAAGTTTAGATTAAAGAAGCCGCAAAGATCTACAACTTTGAAGAACAAAATAATTTCGAATTCTGAATGTTTCATGACCGAAATTGATGAAACATCCGAAAATGTGTTATGTAAAATTATTAAAGTCATTTTCAAAGCAAATAAATAAATAAATAATAAAAATAGTCAAACTCCCACCAAACATGATAGCAATTAGTAGAGCAATTAGTGGAGCAATTAATATTGGATTTGGTGGAGCATTTAATAATGGATTTGGTGGAGGCAATATTTTACCTATAAATACCAAGCCATTTCATTTGTAAATTCATACTTTCTTCTTTGAAATTCCTTAAGAATAACTAAGAAAATTGTATCTTGTTTGTTTATTTACAGCTTTCAGTAATTAATTTCCGCTTTCGCACTTTCTTTTCTTTACTTTTCAGTTTTTACTTTCCGCAATTTACTTTTACGCACAGTACTTTCCTTTCTTTACTTTTTCAGTTTTTACTTTTCAAGTAATGAGGAGGTAACTCCCCCTCGCTCGGGTAAAAGGTAAAGCTTTTATTATTGCTATTTAGATTAATCTCCCCTAATTATAATATAATAACTATTTAAAATCTGACTTAACGAGGATACCGCCATATTAGTCGTTTGGTAATTAATTAAAAATTGGTTTTAACATGACTAAGCATGGATACCGCCTGGTTGGTCGGTTGGTAAATAATTATTAATTTGACTTAATCAGGATACCGCCTATATGGCTGATTGGTAATTATCATGTAAAGTTAATATATTATATTGAGGGAGATATCTAAAATAGTAGTAATAAAAGTGGATCCTTTAACCCCCAACATTTTCTTTTATTGTACTTTTACTTTATTTACTTTCAGCAATTTACTTTTAGCAATTTACTTTCAGCAATTTACTTTCAGCAATTTACTTTTCGGCAAATTACTTTTCAGCAATTTACTTTTCAGTATTTAATTTCCTGCAATTTACTTTATGTCTTTTATTTTATTTAAGTTTTTACTAGCCCTAATTATGTGTCATAACTAAGTTAGTTATCTAGGGTTGTGATGAAGTCTAATATCACCGGTTTATAAGGGGTTAAATTACGGTTTGGGTAATATAAAGGTTTATTTATTAAGCCTTAGTCTTAATGCATCTTGTTAACTGGACATTAATAAGATTGATTCGGTAAACTTAAAATGAACTTGGAAAATGGATTTTAGGTTTAAGACCTTAGACTTAATATCTCACGATCTTCCTTGAGGATAAATAACCCTTTAATATATTTTCTTACATGATAGGAATATACCTGTCGGGCGAGGGTAGCCATAATTGGAACTTAATCTTAATGAATTTAGATAACTTAATTGACATAGGAATATGATTAATCGGTTTACACTGGGTATTTGTATCTGACCATCGGAAGAGGCTTTTACATAATTTTGTGTTCCAGGTTAATAAATCGATATATTACACAACCGTAGATAACCTTCATCTTTAAAAAAGATATTGGAAGGATTCATAACCCTTGATAGTTTCTTAAAATTGAATTTTCCTAAATCTACTTTCAAGCAATTTCATTTACTTGTTTTAAGTTTAAAGTCACCATCCAATCAACTAACCAATCCATTAGATACTCGTAAAAATTTGACTTCATCAATTAATAACAAAAGGTTTTAAGTCCTCGTGGGATTGATACTTTTTATACTACTTGAACGATACGTGCGCTTGGGTTATACGCGTGTGAAAACGCCGGTCATGGAATAATCTTCACCAGAAGACATGCCGTACTATTCATCAGTGGATCGACGATAGTACCGTAAACCATGTCAGTGAAGATACAAATGCACGTGTCTTATGGAGAAAGCTGGAGGAGCATTTTCGAGCAAAGACTGGCAACAACAAGCGGTACTACATCAAGAAAATGATGGGGTTGAAGTACAACGATTGACCCAGAAATTGAAAGAATCATCAGACAATTAAGAAAGGAAAGACGATAAGGCCAAGAAGCAATCGTTAATATGGAACCTGAACCGTTGGAAGTTACACACCAATTCCCATTCGAGACAGAACCATTCCGGTGGTTGACAGCTTCATTTCTTGTATTGTACTTCCTCCCTTACCAGAAAATACGTGTGACATCAAAACATGCATTCAGATGATTCAGCAGTCAGTTCAGTTCGGGGGGAATGCAACTGAAGATCCTAATGCCCATATCAGCAACTTCCTGGAAG
>SKCR01039839.1:0-61176 GCA_019454045.1 Zanthoxylum bungeanum
CTCATATTCAACCGAATATACATCATCCAGCGCGGCAAAGCATCGTGGTAAATGATTTTAACCCCTCGAAATAGAGGACATTTAATCGCACTTACTAAGCCCATGCGCAAACAACACAATACATATATAAAAAAGTAAAGACACCGATATCGGACTTCGTGTATCTGATTGAACATATCTCACATCCAATCGAATATACATTATCCGGCGCGGCAAAGCATCGTGGTAAAGGATTTTAACCTCTCAAAATAGATGACCTTTAATCGCACTTACTAAGCCCATACGCTAATAACACGATGCATATAAAAAATAAGGACAACAATATCAGACTTCGTATACCCGATTGAACATATCTCACATTCAACCGAATATACATCATCCGAAGCGGCAAAACATTGTGGTAAAGGATTTTAACCTCTCAAAATAGAGGACCTTTAATCGCACTTACTAAGCCCATGCGCTTTATATCATCATTACATAAACAAATAACATGCGGAAATCAAGTAATGAATAATAAAAACAAATCAAAACAACATAAAACGAAATATGTGCCGTTTATTCAAGTGGTACATGGAGTTGTATCCCGAGTACAGATCATACTACCGTCCATTCGGAATCGGCTATGAAATTTATGTCCGGGTTTCCATCCTATATACCACGAGAGGCGACACATTTTTCATTTTATTCAAGGGCCACAACATACATCATTTTACAATTCATGCATTTTCTATCTATTCAAGGGCCACAACATGCTTCACTCCACAATAATCATGCAAACGAAACTCAATAAACAATAGCCCATGGAGGACCTTTAATCCAACGTAATTAGCCCATGCGCACTAAATAGGAATGCATAAATAAATCAAGCAATAACACGCAGAAAGTAAATAACAGAATAATAAAAGAGATGCGACCAAGAGACTTGGCCGACATCTATATGGGACCTCGCGTGCCCGATTGAACGTATTTCATATCCAATCAAGTGTACTTCGTCCGGCGCGGCAAAATGTGATTTAAGGCCGCACTCACCCATCGTAAGGGAAGACCTCAAACCGTTGGGTTCGGAATGGTCCCTTACTTATGCCAATTGTAATGAAAGGATTTGTGCGATAATATAACCAAGTCTCATGCAACACATACAAGATAATTTAATCGACACACAAAATTGCACACCTATAAACATTAATAGAAACAATGGAAGCATATTACATTAAATAGTACAAGGTGCGAAATGGAAATAATAAATAATCAAAGGCGGAAAAATGTCAATGAATAAATAGCAAATAAAAAAAGGAATTAATCAGGCTTATGTGAGTGATTTCGAGTGGGAGTGGACGTGGAGTTGTATCCCATGTATAGACCGCACTACCGTCCATTCGGATTCGGCTACGGAATTTACGTCTGAGTTTCCATCCGATATACCGTAAGGGATAACACGCAAACATCAACACAACACAATCATTAACCCAATTTGACGATAAATAATCGAAGAGACAAATATGTGAAATAACAAGGAAGATAAATAGCAGGAAATCAATATGGAATAATAAATAACAATGAACGTAAATTAAATGCGAAATAATAACAGACTAATAATACGAAATAAATGCGGTATAATAAATATGTGACCAAAGAATTTGGCCGTTTTCAATGCATGACTTCACATACCCGGTTGGATGTATTCCACATCCAACTGAGCATGTCGTTTCCAGGACGAAAAAATAAAATATAATAAAGGGTGCCCTCATGTCTTACCTTTTAAGTCGCTTCTCGAGAGTGCGTTGGGACGTCGCCGGAAGGGTTAATGTTCCGTTGTTTTTCTGATTTGCTGGTTCACTGTTTCTTCCCATTGTCTTCGTTCTAATCTTTCGTTCTCCTGGTACAACTTCACTGGATCAACTTCATCACCATGATCGAGTAGTGTCCTCTGTTTCTTGGATGCTTTCAAGTGTTCGAGCTAAAGAGCTACGAACTCGAGGACTCCCAGGTCTTATCCACTCTTCTACGTACTTTTGAGTAAGAGGAGTCCATTTAGTAACTAATGATTTATCCTTTTGCTCCACGGCCTAGACTGTTATTAGAACAAAGCCACCCTTTTTCAACCCAAACTAATTCTTCAATAGTTTTCTTTCTCCTACTTTCTGTACTTAGATGATGCAAAACAACTATAGAGATGGATGCATCTCCAAACTCAGATTTGTAAGGAAGATTTACGGCATCTGTGACCAAAACTTCATGCCCCATATCTGCGCAAATTTTAATTAAGGGAGCACTTATATCACAACCGAAAAAGAAGCAATTTGGATTTAAGCCCAAGTACTTCCCATTTCCACATCTTCTTTTCTAGTTCAGGAGTGGATTTCACACTTAATGATGAGCATCTCCGATACTCACTTATAGATGCAGAATCATGAATGCTAGATCCTCCATCAGCCCCAAGGGTAAAAAAATTAGAAGCGTCTCATACATTAACTTCTCTCATACTCCCAAAAATCACAGAATAAGAAACTCGACTACTACTGGTAATGAGTACAGGGAATGCCTCCCAAAAATTATAAAAGCACCTAGCAGCCCTTAAAACATCAGAAACTATCAGCTTGAAGCATAGAACCTACTCAGGCATCGCACTGATTCAATCGACGCCGCATCGCCTAGGGTTTAGAGTTGTGTTCGTGAATGGAGCCGTGAGGTTGATGTGGTTGAGAGAGATGATCCAAGGGAGGAAGGCGGCCAGAGGGTTTATGTATGCCGAGAAGAGCTTTAGGGTCCTTAGGGTTTTGTTTCTTCTTGCCGTGATTGAGGTTCACGGTTGGCTTTGTTGTTGTTGTGTTATCGAAGGCAGGCTGGTTGAAGCTTAGGATTTCTTTGCTGATGATTGCCGAGAAGGGGGAAAAAAGAGTTTGTCAGAATAGCCGAGAGTCATTGACTGTTTTCTTTTGTTCATTTCAATCGGTGGAGGCAGTGTTGTTCACGGTGTGAAGAGAAGAGAGATCGAGGTGTGATGGGTTCTGTGTTAGGGTTTTATTTTCTTTTCTTTCTTGCGTGAGTGATGGGCTAAGCCCCCCCCCCCCCCCCAGGCTAGGTTTAGTTTAGGGGTCCTTATATAGTGGTGTATTAGGGTTAGGGTTTTGGATGGGTGCATATGAGTTGGTGGGGGTGCAGTGGTTTTGGGCCAAGATTAATGTTTAAAATAGGAATTGACTGAGCGAATCCGTTGCTAACTAGCGAGTTCAAAATTTGACTAGCGATTATTTTTTTGAATTTTCCCTTCCGACGTCCATTTCCTGCGACTCTCGTGACTTATAGGGTAGTGCCTCCTTACGAGGCTCATCATTGGGCTTTCATGCAAAAATGCAGTGTCTACACCAAGACTTAGTTGATTCAGAGGAAAATGTTAGGAAATATATTGGATATATTGACATATATATTGTATATATGTTTCAGACTTGGAGGTCCACCTACCGGATCTAGGAATTGGATGGGATCAAATTGATCTTAGAGATCTACCTAGTTAAATATCATACAGCTTGTTGGCCAAAGTCAAGGTTGTGTGTTATTTAACGGGATCCTAGCCCACTAGGAAACTAGGTTTCCCGAGTACTCAACAGAGGGTTAGAGGCTCGCCGAAAAATAGTGGGAGGCCAGTATTGAATTTGTAATTTCGTTCAAATACTTGCCAAATACGCGCTTTCAAATTATTTTCGTCATTTTATATATTATATTAGTTGGACTAATATTTAATTATTTTTTTGTAATAGTTGGACTGTACCCAAAATCGTTAATTGAATAGTTAGACAATTGCAATTAAAATGGCTGGAAAGGTCAATGTTATGGACATTATCATGGGTGAAAATGTCTTTAATGGTGTGAACTTTCCTGACTGGGGGATATGAACCTCAGGAATTGAGCACCTGCTTGAGCTTGAGCTTTGGAAGACTCACAGTGATGACAACTCAACTGCTCAATCTGTCATGCTTACTACAATGACCCCACAATTTCGTCATCAAAATAAGGGATTAGATCCCTATGAAATGATTTTGAAATTGAGGGACCTTCACCGATCTAACCTTAGATCGCAGAGGTACGAATTACAAAAGAAGCTCTTTCACTCTCATATGTCAGAAGGTACATCTGTTGAGCACCATGTATCGCAGAAGATTGCTGACATCGAATAGTTGGGACAGCTAGGCATAGACTTCGAGGCTGAGACTTTCATAGATTTGATCTTATAGTCTCTTCCTGACAGCTGAAGCGGGTTCATCATGAACTATAATATGATGAACCAAGAAAATACTCTTGGAGAGTTGATGGCAATGCTGAAAGAGGCAGAAAAAGAGCTTTTAAAGGGAAAGAAGTGAGAGGCGCACTTCGCTTCGACATCTCAGAATACCAAGGCTTGGCCGAAGGCTTCTAGAGGTGTGAAGAAGAATAAGAAGAAGAAGAGAAAGGGCAAGGCCAAATCATCAAAGTCTTCTGGGAAGGCAAATGACAAATCCCAAGATGTCTGCCTACAGTGTGGCAAACGGGGTCACTGGAAGCGTGACTTCCGTGAGTACAAGGCGCACATGAAGGAAGTGAAGGCGGGCAAGGCTCCGGCTTCAGGTATGTTTGTTATTGAAATAAAGATGTCTACTTCTAGTTTTAAAAATTGGATTTTTTATTCTGGTTGGGTTACTCATATATGTACTGATGTGCAGGATCTACAAATTAGCAGGAGACTGGCTTCAGGAGAGATCGACCTCCGAGTTGGAAATGGGACTAGAGTCGTCGTTTTGGCTGTTGGGACCTACATTTTGGAACTGCACTCGGGGCAAGTACTTAATTTATCAAACTGCTATTATGTACCTAGTTTGACTAGAAACATTAAATATGTATCTTGTTTAACCCAATGTGGGTATACTTTTGTATTCAGAAACACAAGGTGTTTTGTTTATAAAAATGATTTTGAGATATGCAGTGCTGATGTTAATAATGGTCTTTATATTTTGAATATAAATCAATCTCAAACATATAACATGACAAATAAAAGGCTTAACAAAGATGAAACTTATATGTGGCATTGTCGTTTGGGACACATTAACAAGACTCGTATATCCACGTTTTCGAAGAGTGGATACTTGGATGGATTTGATCCAAATTCATATGACGTCTGCGAATCTTGTATATTTGGCAAAATGCCTAAAACACCTTTTAGCGGTAAAGGTGCACGTGCCACCGAACTGTTAGCCCTCAATTCATAGTAACTTATGCGGGTCTATGTCTAGCCAGGCTAGAGGTGGATATGAATACTTCGTAACCTTTACGGATGATGCATCACCTTATGGTTATGTGTATCTTATGAGACACATGTCAGAAAATTTTGAGAAATTCAATGAGTTTCGACACGAAGTAGAAAAATAGACCGGAAAAAGTATTAAAACATTACGGTCAGACCGTGGTGGAGAATACTTGAGCAATGAGTTTCTCGATTACTTGAAAGAATATGGCATTCTTTCACAGTGGACTCCTCCCGGAACACCTCAATTAAACGGTGTGTTTGAACAAAGAAACCGAACTTTGTTGGACATGGTAAGGTCTATAATGAGTTGAACTGAGCTACTAATTTCCTTTTGGGGATATGCATTGAACGGTGCAATACTTATTTTGAATAAGGTTCTGTCGAAGTCTGTTCAACAGACTCCATATAAAATATGGACAGGAAAGAAACCGGGTTTCTCATTCCTGAAGATTTGGATATGCTGGGCATACGTTAAACGTTTGGATGGTACCAAACTAGAACCTAAATCGGATAAGTGCCTATTTGTAGGTTATCCTAGGGAAACCAAAGGATATTACTTCTACCACCCACAAGAGAACAAGGTATTTGTTGCTCTACATGCGGTTTTCCTCGAAAAGGAATTCCTAAATACAGTGGTAAGTGGGAGGAAAGTAGAACTCGATGAAAATTGGAGTGATAATGTTCCTGGCACCGACTCCCAAACGGAACATGAACAGTTTATCAGGGATGAAACTGTACCACAATCTTCTAATACATAAGAACCCGTAGGTCAGAAAAAAAAACCTGAGAGGTATGGGTTTCTGATCTCACCTCATGTGGATATTAATCTTATTATGGATAATGAGCCGGCTACATATGAGGAAGCGATACAAGATATCGACTCCTTTTTATGGTAAGAAGCCATGAAGTCCGAAATGGATTCCATGTACACCAACCAAGTTTGGACACTGGTTGATGCATCAGAAGGCGTAAAGCCTATTGGTTGTAAATGGGTCTTCAAGAATAAGACAGACATGGATGGCAACATACAAACGTACAAATCTAGGCTTGTAGCGAAAGGGTATCGTCAACGACATGGTGTCGATTACGATGAAACTTTTTCACCCGTTGCCATGATTAAATCCATTCAGATAATGCTTGCTATTGCTACATATGGATTGAAGCAAGCATCGCGTTCTTGGAACTAACGTTTTGATGAGATCATAAAAGAATATGATTTCGTTCAAAACGAGGATGATCCTTGTGTATATAAGAAAGTTAGTGGGAGCGCACTGACATTCATTGTCCTTTACGTAGATGGTGTATTGCTTATTGACAATGACATTCCCATGCTACAATCGGTGAAAGCTTGGTTTTCATTAAAATTCTCCATGAAAGATCTGGGAAAATGAGCTTTTATTCTGGGAATAAGGATCTACCGGGATAGATCTAGAAAGCTGCTTGGACTCTCACAGAGCTCGTATATCGACAAAGTGTTGAAGAGATTCAACATGGATCAATCTAAGAGGGGACTGTTGCCAGTGTCATATGGCGTCTCTCCATCTAAGGACATGTGTCCTAAAACTCAAGATGAGAGAGACAACATGAGTCGGATCCCGTTCGCTTCTGTAGTTGGATCGATCATGTATGCCATGATATGTACGTGACCTGATGTCTCGTTTGCTTTGAGCATATGTAGTCGCTATCAGGCCGATCCAGGTGATGGTCACTGGGTTGCGGTTAAGAACATCCTTAAGTATCTTAGACGAACTAAGGATGCTTTCTTAGTCTATGGAGATGGAGAACTTGAGGTAACTAGGTTTACCGATGTGAGTTTCCAAACCGATAAAGACGACTGTAAGTCGTAATCCGGGTACATATTTTGTTTGAACAACGGAGCAGTAAGCTGGAAATCTTCCAAGCAAGAGACTGTTGCCGATTCAACAACAGAAACAGAATATATCGCTGCAGCTGAGGTAGCAAAAGAGGCAGTTTGGATCCGTAAATTCCTAATTGGATTAGGAGTAGTTCCGTTAGCAGCTGAGCCTGTTCCTTTGTATTGTGACAATAACATGGCTATAGTGCAGGCTAAGGAAACACGGTCTCATCAATGATCCAAGCATGTACTTCGACGTTTCCATCTGATTCGTGAGATCATACATCGTGGCGATGTGAAGATTGAGAAGGTCGCATCTGATGACAACATTGCAGATCCGCTGAAGAAATGCTATTTCTCAGCAAAAGTTTGAGCGACATGTACATAGTTCAGGTGTTAGATACTTGAGTGATTGGCTATAGGCCAAGTGGGAGATTGTTGGACAATTATGACCCATAACATCACTATTTGTAAAAGACATTGTGGTTTTTGTTCAAATTAACTATGTGACAAAGGAACTTGCTATTTTATTATTTTGTAATTAGATTACTTGAATATATAAATGATAAAAGTCCTTATGATTAGTTCTGGATTAATAAGATATGAGATAGCATCAATCCACGAAAGGTTTAATCATTAAATATCCCTAGTCGTAGTATTATCCAGACTGGATATCGATAATGCGGAATAGGCTAGTATTACACTTGTGCGCGTTATGGAAGCGTAACGGCATAGTTCTCATATATTTGGGTATTGGATACTCATGCAAGTGTAATAGGTGGTTCTGTTTACCGATGGTACGGGAACAGCTTCGCTCTGGATAGACCCCTCGGAATCCTATTGCTAGTATGAATGTGTCTATGGGAATCTGAATTAGGGTAGGTGTATTTGGTCTTAACCTGAGACTTGCATCGCTAATACTTGCGACAATCAATACGATTTGGTTTTGGTCATCCGGGGCTTTAACAGGTTCTGTGTACGCCTCTTCTGGGTTTATTGAGAATCGTAGTGTATTGGGTGTGATGTCAAGAAGTGTCACTTCAGTCATATGGAGATGATGATCACGTAGGGATACAAAATTGGTGCTCTAATATGTTGCAACTATCGGGATAATATGACAAGGTCATGATTATCCGATTAAAGAGGCTAGTTGTTAGTGATCTGATATATGCTTTGTACGGGGCGTACACAATTCTAGCCCTAGGCCTAGCATATGACATCGGATACTGGATCGTAATACGCAATACTTAGTATACTACGCCTGGTATAGATTATGTATTCCTTAAAAGAATATTTCTGGAGAATTGGGTAGGCACGGTGCTTTGCTAGAAGCCAACCATGTCTTATAAATCGATAAGAACGTGGTACGGGGTACACACGTGTTTGGATAGTCTGATGACTGGATTTACTGCCAACATATCCAGAAATCTCATGGGTCGCTTCCCAAAGATTCAGCAATGATGTTTGACTCGAACAGAATTAATCTGGGATTAATTATAAGAGAGAGAAAATTAATCTAGGATTAATTACGGCAAGAATTTATCTGGGATAAAATTCGAGTAGAAGAGAGAGAACGATTAATTTGGAATTAATAGATTAAATAATATATTCAATATATTAATTGAAATTAGATTTCAATGCGGAATTAAAATTTGATTTTAATTCGGGCTAACGAATTAATTTAGAATTAATTCGTAAGCGACTTTAATAATAATGTCGCAACGACAAATTCATTAATTCGGAATTCAACGAACTCGAGCCCGAGCGAAGATGCATGTTGGATTGTTCGACTGAAATTCGGAATTTAAAGTGGGGCCCACCAACTTACATCAATAAGTTTGACACTTGATGGAATTTGGTAAAGGTTGAGTGTAAGCATTAGATTGCTTATTTTTCACTCAACCAAAATCCAACACTCTTCATTATTTTATTATTTGGAATGGCATATACCAAAACTTAGATTTGGAAAATGATAATTGATTTTAGAAATCAAAATACACAAAAAGAAAAATCTTTCTCTCTCCCTTACACAATGCCATGAGCTTCCTTTCTCAAGATAGAAAATTTTGCTTCAAAATTTCTTCAAGCTAGCACTATCAAGGAGTCATTCAAGGTGTTAAGGAAACCAATCCTAGAGTTTAGAACACAAAGAAAGGCTTGGAGCTCTTCTCAAAGGATCAAAAGTTTTGAAATATATCCATCAAGCCCATCAATGTATGTTTAATTCCGCATTCTTATTTTGATTATTCACACACCATTTCATGTTAGAAGATCCTTGGCATGTTCTAGGAACCCAACAATTTTAGCATAGCTACTGGCAAAAAAGGTCTCCTCATAATCAACTCTTTGTTTCTGAGTATATCATTTTCCCACTAGTTTAGCTTTATAAGTCTCTAATATTCCATCATTTCCAATCTTTCTCTTGAAGACCCATTTACACCCAATTGGACTAATTCCTTCAGAAGGATAAAAAAGTGTCTATACTTGATTGGAATACAGGATTCCATTTTCGAATTCATAGCTTCAATCGATCTGGAAGAGTCAATATCTGACATTGCTTCTTCGTAGTTTCTTTGGTCATCAATATGAACCGCTTCACCAATCATAAAAGATTCAAAATCTTGTTGATTGACTAGGGTATATCTCAATGGCATGTGAGATTCCCTAAGTGATCTACGAAGTGGTTGTGTTTCTTGAGGTGCTTCTTGTTCTACTTTTTCTGGTTCCTTCTAAGGTGAGTCAATTTGTGTATCTCAATTCGTTCCTTCTTGAGAGACTTCCCCATCTAGGTCCACTTATTTGCCAGTACTTCCTTCTTAAACCAAATGGTCCTCAGGGAAGGTAGCATTCCTACTAACCACTATCTTGTCAGAGGAAATGTAGAAGTAATATCCCATCGAATCCTTGGGATATCCTATGAATTGATCTTTTTTCAGATCTTGAGTCTAGCTTTTCCGTAAAGACTTTCCTTATATAAGCTGGACTACCCCAAATCTTCAAATATCCTAAACTATGATGTTTCCCATACCATATCTCATACGGGGTTTCGGGAGCGGATTTTGTCGGAACTCTATTTAGAACATATAAGGATATTTGGAGAGCATATCTGTAGGATACAGGAATCGGCGACGCTGTTCTAGGCTCGCGGCCTAGTCGGGAGTACGAAGTAGCCCAAGGGAGAACTAAACCGGAGAAATAACATGGAGTCACCACCCAGTGTGAACTGGGAAAATGATTTATGGCCGCACTCACCCCTCGCAAGGGAAGACCTCAAATCGTTGGGTTCGGAATGGTCCCTTACTTATGCCACTTGTAATGAACGGATTTATGTAATAATATAACCGAGTCTACGCAACAACAACCTACATCTAAGTTTGCATACTACCTATATCTAAGTTTGCATGCATAAAAGTAAGTCGAAATAACGGCAAACACATAATCTCATACATACATTAGATCGCTAAGCATGGAAATGTAAATAAATAATAACCTAAACATAAACGTAGAAGAGACATAATCAAGTTCCTAATACGAAAGAAATAACTAAATCATGCTTGGAAATAATCAACTAATAATGCATAAAAAGTAACATACTAAACAACCTAATCATGCAGAAAAGTAACATATTATTTCTAATAAACAACAAATAAACATAAGATCGGATGACATGAAATATTTACGTCTCTCAAGCGGTACGTGGCATTATATCCCGAGTGCAGACTGCACTACCGTCCCTTCGGATTCGGCTACGGAATTTACGTCCGGGTTTCCATCCGATAAACCGCAAGAGATAACACATATTTCATTCATCCCATGGCCACAACTTACATGAAACTATAATACGCATGCGAAGAAATAATAATAACTAACGGAAAGAAAGTGCGGGAATAAATAAAAAGGTGCCCTCAGGTCTAACCTCTTAAGTCATCTCTTGGAAGTGCGTTACACGGTTGTCGGAAGGGTTGATGTTCCGCAACTTTTCCGACTTACTGGTTCATTGTTTTCCTTCGTTACCTCTCTGTTTTGGGTTGCAATTTGCACTGTTTTGCTGCTGTTTTGTTGTCACTATTTTTTGTTACTGTTCACGGTATTTGGGGGCTATTTTAAGGCAGTTTTGTGCGATTTTGGGACTGTTTTTGTTGCAGTTTTTGATGTTCTGGTTGTGCAATTTTTTGGGGACTGTTTGGGTATGAAGGGAGGTTGTTTCATGGGGCTTATGTGATAGGCTACGTAAGGAGTGAGGGTTTGAGGTGTGAGGGGCTATTGTAGGCTACGTGAATGGACCGTTGAAGGCTACGTGGGTGGGGCTGTTGAATGAGGCTTTAGCGTGAAGTAGGCAGATAGCTGTTTGAAGGGAGCTCTAGCGTGAAGTAGGGCTGTGTTGCCGAGAAAGAGAAATGGCGTGAATGGGCTGTTAGGTGTGAAGGGGCTGTGTTTCCGAGAGTTTGGTGAAGGTTTCTATGCGTGGGGGGTTTTGTGTGTGCGGTTGAGGGCTATTTATGGGGGGTTTTGATTGCCGAGAGAGTGAGCAAGAGTGAAGATGGCTGGTGAGTGTCTTTTTTTTTTGGGCGTGAATGCTAGGGAGAGAGAGGAAGTGTGTGAAGGAGCTAGGCCTTCTAAGGTTGGGTTTATGCTTCTTTTATAGGCAAGGGTTGGGGGTTGTCCTTATGCGAATAGGGAAGGAATATTGTGTAATTATGAGGGATATTTAGTTTGTGTAATCATAAGGAAAAGATCTCTTCAATTTAGGAAGGTAATTTGATTTTATTTTATTTAGTTTAGGAATGTGATTTAATTTAATTAGGAAGGTGATTTATGGGATTTGATTTGATTTCTTTAATTTGGGAAGGTGATTTATTTTGATTTCAACATGTGTTTAATGAGTGGATTTGTATTTTGGATGTGATTTAATGGGCTTTGGTGGGCGTGTGGGCTTGGTGTGTGGGTTTTGGGCCAAGGATGGATTTCAAAACAGAGGTCCAACGAGCGAACCCGAAGCTAGGAAAACGAATTAAGTCCAACAAGGTACTGATTTTTGAATTTTCCATTCCGACATCCGTTTCCCGCGACTTCCGCAACTTAAAGAGTAGTGCCTCTGCACGAGGCTCTTCATCGGGACTTATATGCAAAAATGTAGTGCCTACAGTTGCCCCCACTTTGATGGGACTTGTGCAGTGTGTGACAATGACAATCCTATCAAAGTTATGCATGCATTTTTACTTACCTGGCTCGCCAGCTGCTGCTTGACTCTCATGTTGCTTCGAATTGAGTTGATCTGGTTGTGCCATACCCGACATGCTAAACCCCATACCCGAGGTATTGCGGTTGTGTCTCCATACCCGGAGTGTCATACCCGGCATGCTAAACCCTATACCCGAGGTATCGCGGTTGTGTCTCCATACCTGGAGTGCCATACCCGGCATGCTAAACCCCATACCCGAGGCGTTGCGATTGTGTCTCCATACCCAGAGTGCCATACCCAGCATACTAAACCCCATACCCAAGGTGTCGCGGTTGTGTATCCATACCCGGAGTGCCATACCCGGCGTGCTAAACTCCATACCTGAGGCGTTGTGGTTGTGTCTCCATACCCAGAGTGCCATACCGGACATGCTAAACCCCATACCCGAGGCATCACGGTTGTGTCTCTATACCCGGAGTGTCATACCCGACATGCTAAACCCCATACCCGAGGCGTCGCGATTGTGTCTCCATACCCGGAGTGTCATACTCGGCATGCTAAACCCCATACCCGAGGCGTCGTGGTTGTGTCTTCATACCCGGAGTGCCATACCCGGTATGCTAAACCCCATACCCGAGGTGTCGCGGTTGTATCTCCATACCCGGAGTGCCATATCTGGCATGCTAAACCCCATACCCGAGGAGTCGCGGTTGTTTCTCCATACCCGGAGTGCCATACCCGGCATGCTAAACCCCATACCCGAGGTATCGCGGTTGCGTGGGCCTCGACCCTGGGATGCATCCCCAAAACTGATAATGATGGTGGTTCATCCCCGAACCGCGTTGTATGAGAAAAGGGTGGGCTGGTCACCCCCAGACTTGATCCATCTTTTTGTTCTTTTGCCGCTTTCATAAATACTACTTCTCACGAGATAATCCTGATAGCTAAACATATTTTCATCCTCAGAAGATGCTTCGTGTCGAAATCAGAGAACCTTCAAAGTACTTGATACGCTCAAATCCGACTAATTCGATGATCTTGTCTCGGAGAATTGGATCAGTGGGTCTAACCAACCTAGATGTCTTGATCATACTCTGTGATTACTCCTCGTACTCAACATGATATGGTCTTCTTCTTCTTTTCTTTCGTCTCTTTCTTTTCATTTTGAACTTCTTTTTTTTCTCTTTTCTTTTTCTTTTTCTTTCTTTTCTTTTCTTTTCTTTTCTTCTTCTCTTTTTTTTCAACACACCTACCCTTCAAGGTAGTATTTCTCCTCATGGTGGTCCTAATACTCGCCCATGGCTAGCTTCACGCTTATCGGTTATAGGTGGTTTATTTTTTCTCTTCAGAGACTTTTTCTTCATTTCCAACCATATCATATATCGTAACACAAGTAAACCAGGATGGAAATCTAAGCAAACGTTCATTCACTGATCCATCATCTCTCCAACTAGTCATCTCGCCGACTACTCAGGCTTCTACTGCTAAGATCCCGTAATCAAGTGCTCGCAAGTCTAGCCGAGATCAACCACTCAGAATATTGGATGAGAGCACATCTCGCACTTATCGTTTCTAAGGTTTCTCCCTTCATCAAACAATGTCATAACCGGACATATACCTAACCATCAATGACTTCTCTCTCTCTCTTTTTTTCACTGGAATTATTCCTCTCAACTGCTGATAATGCGGGCTTTGCCCCCTGGGATCCATTCCCGAAACTTATACTGATGTGGGCCTCAACCTTGGGACTTATCCCCGTAATTGATACTGACACGGGCCTCAACCCTGGGACTCATCCCCGAAACTGATGACAATGTACTGTTGTTGCTTCTGGTTGGCTTCCATTTGCCGCTTTCTTCTTTTCTTCTTTGAAACCTGTGAATACAAAAAAAAACACAACAAAACAAAAGAATGCAAATACGTTACTTATATGCATGCATGAATTTCCTATTCCGTTGTGTTAGGTCTTCCGCCAGTCCTCTTGGTGATCACTAGGTCTTCTCTTCCCCAGGCAAAATACTACTTCAATCTATCCATGTTGATCGGCTCGGTGAACTCATTCCCTTCTAAATCTGACAGTCTTACTGCCTCATTTCCCATTACTTTCTGGACTATATAGGGTATTTCCTAGTTAGGTCTGAACTTTCCTCTCGGGTCTGTCATCGACGGCTTTGACTGCTTAAGCACCAGATCACCTTTTCTGATCTTGGTAGGACGCACCTTCTTGTTGAATGCTCGAGCCAACCTCTTTTGGTATATCTGCATGTGATGTAAGGACTTCTTTCTCTTCTCATCCAGCAGTGCTAACTGTTCAAATCTCTGCGAGGCCCATTCTTGCTCAGGTAACTCTGTTTCTGCTAATACCCACATAGACTGTATCTCAACTTCCACGGGCAGTACTGCTTCCATTCCGTAGACCAAAGAGTAAGGCGTGGCTCCCGTTGCTATTTTCACAAAAGTTCTGTATCTCCACAGGGCGTAAGGTATTTTGTCAGCCCAATCTTTATAGTTCTCCATCATTTTGGCTAACATCTTTTTTACTGTCTTATTGGCTGCCTCGACTGCCCCATTTGCTTGCGGTCTATACGGTGATGACTTGTGATGTCTTATCCCGTACCTTTGTAGCATTGTCTTTGTCTCTCCTTGGAACTGGACTCCATTGTCTGTTACTACGTGATGCGGCATTCCGTATCGACAAATGAGGTTCCGGGCTATGAACTTTGCCATCTGATTTGGTGTAACGTTGCGAAAAGACTCGGCTTCCACCCATTTTGAAAAGTAGTCTAGTGCCACTTCTATTAAGCGATGTCCATTCGAATTTCTCCAATCATATCAATTCCCCATGCTGAGAAAGGCCACGACTGTGACATCCCGTGCAACTCTGTGTGCGGCAGATGATTCGAGTTACTGTGTGTTTGGAAATCATGACAATGTTTTACCAGCTTCCATGGTCGACCAGTAGAAGCCTTGTCTTACTATCTTGCGAGACAAATTCAAATTTTATGTGCGGTCCATGACCGGCGTAAATCCAATCATATCAATTCCCCATGCTGAGAAAGGCCACGACTGTGACATCCCGTGCAACTCTGTGTGCGGCAAATGATTCGAGTTACTGTGTGTTTGGAAATCATGACAATGTTTTACCAGCTTCCATGGTCGACCAGTAGAAGCCTTGTCTTACTATCTTGCGAGACGAAAATATCCCTATTGACGCATTTTTGTCCGGTTTTGCCCCAAATTGCCTCCAGTGCTGTCCAAACTTTATTTATCTGCAAAATAACAATAAAACACATCAAAACGTTCATAAAACTCAAGAAACTATCCAAAATATTAAGTTAAATGAGTGGGAAATAGTGATATAAATGTCACTCATCACACCCCCAAACCTAACATTTTGCTAGTCCTCGAGCAAAATACAAAATAAAATAACATAACAAAATTTAACTAAGCCATTTTTCGTAGGGATCACGGTTGCATTTAGCATATGCAACAAGCCTTTAAACCCCTAGGTGTCCCTAGTGGACGAGTGTAGTCTCGTGAGGGTTTACAGCAATGATACCCACAAACATTTTACAAAAGTAAAAAGTGTAGTAAAACTAATGCACACAAAAGCAAAAAGACAAGCGAAAAGAGAATAAAGAAAGATAGTGACTAATCAGGTGAAAATTCTACTCCAAGTTACTTGTTGTTTTGTTTCTTTCTAAATTACCGAATAAGTAAATTCTCCGATTATTTTTACCATTCTCCATATACACAGCCAACAAAATATTAATCAACTCATTTTTGCCCACAACAGTCATAAGTGCAGTTGATAAGAGAGTAATATTTTTGTCCTAAAGTTCTATCAGATTTCACACCTTTTTTTGTAGCAATGGAATAATTTTTCTGATTTTTCTGTTTTTTTCTTTGATTTTTTCTCTATTTTTTTATTTATATACAATACCTTCCGTCTATGTAGCGAGCTTTGGGTCGGTGGCTCCCAAACCAGTTGGCTTTAGGGCACCAGGTGTTAAGACACCCCTACGAACTTAATTACTCAGACTTCATATATGAATATATTTTTGCAGCATCTTCGATCCATGTAACGAGCTTTGGGCCAATGACTCCCAAACCAGTTGGTTTTAGGGCACTAGGTATTAAAACACCCTTACAGACTTAATAACTCGGATCTCGGATTTTTTTTTTTTTTTTTTTTTTTTTTTTTTTTTTACTCCATTACTATTTAGAGATGCTTCCTCCAATTACACTATAGCACGGAATATTACAAACTTTTCAATTTTAGCTCATGTCCGTATGTTTCCATGTAAGTTCATAATACATGTCAACTGAACATATGAAGATCCATTTTAGTCAGTGTTAAGGAGAATTCACAAATTAAATAATTCAAAATGAAATAAACAAAAATTAACTTGTTTCGAAATAGGTTTGAGATACGTCTCAGAATGGAAATTCCTTACTCGGCTATCTTTTACCAATTCCATCTTTTTTAGTCAAAATAAAAACACAAAAAATGCAAAATATTTTTGTAATTTTTGAAAATTTTTCAATTTTTTTGTATTTTTCGAAAAATTTTGAAATAAAATAAAAACAACATACAACTAAAAACAAGGTATTAATCAACTAAATCCCTCCCCCAAACCTAAATGAGACATTGTCCCCAATGTCTTAAAAAGTGGAAGAAGAGTGTAGAAAATCATACCTGATTAGTTGAAATTTTACAGGAAAAATTACCTTTTAGATTTATGCCAAATTACGGTTCTTACCATAATTGCTATTTGACCATTTTTCATTAAAAATTTTGGCAGATTCACCTTTAAAAACTCAAACTTCCCCAAAATTCACCCTAAAAAATTATCACCAATCAAATTCCAACTTTGGTATTTTTCAGAAAAATTCGACAGAGTCTCCTCTAAAAATTTAAAATCTCCCCAAATTCATCCTAAAACTAACACTTCAAAAATCACCACAATGTCAAACTTCACCCCCAATTCTACAAAATTCCATCGATCTGACTCAGAATTCAGCCAGTTATTCACCGCTAAACTTCCAAATTCACAATCCTCCAATTTCAACAAAATCAACCACGAACTCATTCAATTTTCGATTATCCCCCTTTTACTGCAAAATTTCAAAACCTGTAACATTCAATTTCAAAATTAACACAAATTATCCACAAAAATCAGATCTGATTATGGAAGGTTTTGATCGTGGGTTTGGTGACTGTCTTGGTGATTCACGGTGTGGGTATCTCGGCTTTGGTCGGTTTTGGCAGTGGCGTGGCTGGTGGATCTCGGCGGTGTTGGTCTGGTCTCGGTTTGGTGGTTCACGGCTCGGCAAGGGTGAGGTTTGCGGCAGATCTGGTTCGGTTTTGACTCGGCGAAGGAAGGGCTCGGTCACGGGCTCGCGGTGGTTGTTGATGCGTTCGCGATTGGGTTGTTGTGGAGGTTCTCGGCTTTTGCGGTTTCGGTGATGGTGATTGATTTCGAAGAGGAAGTTGATGATGGGTTTGATAGATCTCGGTCAAATGCTCTCGGTTTGGTGGTGTCTCAGTTGGCGGGATCGTGCGTGGGGGGGTGGTGGCTCTCGGTGGGTTGTTGGCTGGATCTAAGTGAGGGTGGCTGGTTCGGTTTTGGTGGTGTTTGAGGAAGAAGATGATGATGGGTTTTGGTTGGATGATTTGGTTCACGTGGGGATGAAGGCTCCCTGTGATGGTTGTGATTTGAGAGAAAATGGTGAGATCTGTGAGAGAAACGGGTTCTGGTCTCGGCGGCTGCTGTTTTTTGGCTTGATTTTGAGTCAGTGTCGCGACGCCAAAAATTACCTAGCGTCGCGACACTCGGTTCTTTAGGGCTAGGGTTTTGACTCGGGATTTTTTTTTTTTTTTTTTTTTTTTTTTTTGGCAAAACCATGTCTTGCGACGGATAAATCCATAAGGACGCCTCTTAAGAAGTGTCTTTTTACTCGGTCGTCTCCTGGATCAACTTTGTATCTTCGTGATTTTGTCAAATTTTTATTTTGTGAAAATCCCGCTTGTACTGGCTTGCTTTGTCCTGATAAATTCCATTTTAATTTTTCCTGCAAATCACACACAAATTAAAAAGTTCACACAAAATATGAAAAATAAATTACAACAAATTGCATGGGTTGCCTCCCTGCTAGCGCTAAATTTTTCGTCTTCAGCCAGACGTGACTGAAATCCATATGTTAAGGAGGTTTCAATGTCGTTTTGGATGTCCGATTAAAGACAATCCCGTGAGCGTTGCTTTTGAAGGGTCTCTTCCAACGGTAAAGTGGTAAAAAGAATTTTGTCATCTTTAATGCTTGTGCCACCTTTTTAATCTTTGTCGCTCCAATAGTTCCTGCAAAGAAAGAAATAAAATTAGGAGGTCTCGTATGGTGTTTGACTTGGAATGGAAATTCCATTCTGTCAAGCTTCTGGGTGATATCTTTGATTTGTACTCCCCAATACAGCGATGTTTTTCCTGAATGCTCTGGATCTTTATTAAGTTCTGACAGTTGCTCCTCTATTTGCTCTGTTTCTAGCTCCACCTGAGGATGAAAAGATGAGTCAGACATTAGGTCTTCATCCTCTGATTCGGGTGAATTGATTGGCTCAAGTTGATCTTCTTCAAACATTTGTGAAAAACATTCTCCAAGATCTTCGTTTTGAGGATACAGAATTCCATCCTCAACTTTTGATGCAGTTGGTAGAATTATTTCAGCTTCATCCTCGTCAGAATCTGAATAATAGAACTCAAATCGAGACTTTGCCGGTTCAAGTTCCTGAACTGATACCTCTGATTGTTGATACTGCTCAGCCTCCTCCTCTGTTGAAGTGTCATTATAAAATGATTGGTACTCGAAGGCTTCATCAGTGTCATCTGAGACTGGTTCTTGAGGTATATAGTTCTGGTTTTCTGTTAATTGTCTGATCTGATCTGTCATTCTCTGTATGGATTCTGTTTGACTCTGAACTTGTGCATCAAATTGAGCTGCTTGTTCTTTGAATATGTGAATCAATTGATCTTCCTCGGATGGTTCTGGTTCTTGATAAGGATCGAAGGAAGATGGTGGATAAGATGAAAAATGTGGCTTTCTGAAATGTGATGGCTCGTCATACCATGAAGGATCTTGATAGTTCTGCCACCCTGGATGGTAGTTGTATTCGCAATAATCGCTCGGGTGGTCACCATTACATATGTCACATATCCACATTGAATTCTGTTGAGCAAATGTAGTATAACTTGGTTCTGGCATCCAGTGATAATCATTGGGCTCGACAACAGGCCTCAGAAAACCGGACTGTTGCTCCCAGATTTGGGGTGTATCTTCTTGTAAGAGCTCTTAATTTCTCAATCTCCCAGCAATGTTCCATTTTAAGTCACCTGAAATCAAAGGAAGAAATAAAAATTACAGATAAAAATAAAGAAAATTAGATACAAGCAAATTAGATAGCTTCAAAATTAACAACTCAAGAAATATAAGTCCCCGGCAACGGCGCCAAAAACTTGACCGGCGTAAACACACACGTAGAACGCAAGCGCACGTATCGTTCAAGTAGTATAAAATATCGATCCCACGAGGACTTAATTCCTACTATTGTTATTAATTGTTGAATCTATTTATTTACAAATATCTAATTATAGGGAGAAGAGAATGATTGTTTGATTGATTTGGTTGATTGAAGATTTTACAAAATAAATAAAAAGATAAAGAAAATACTAAGGAAAATAATAGACACAAAATCTAAGGTTGTGATTTCTTTTAATATCATTTAAAAGATGAAGTGATTATTTTATGTTGTGTAATAAATCAGTTTACTAACCTGGAACACTAAATTATGTAAAAGCCTCTTCGATGGTCAATTACAAATACCCAGTTAACCCAATTAAACCATATTCCTATGTCAACCACATTACCTGGATTCATTAAGTCTAAGTTCCAATTATGGCTACCCCCGCCCGACAGGTATATTCCTATCCTGTAAGGAAATCTATTAAAGGGTTATCTATCCTCAAGGAAGATCGTGGGCTATTAAGTCTAAGGCTGAAACCTAAAATCCCTATGTCTAGTTCATTTTAGATTTACCATTTCAATCTTATTGGTGATCAGACAACAAGAAGCATTAAGCTTAAGACTTAATAAATAAACTTTTAAATTACCCAACTATAAAATAATCCCTTATAAACCGGTGATATTAAAAGTCATCACAACCCCTAATTAACTAACACATAACTAGGACTATAAAAATAAAATACATAAAATAAAATGACATAAGGTAAAATGCTGAAAAGTAAATTACAATAAAATAAAATAAAATGCTAAGGTAAAAGGAATTACTTTTACTACTACTAATCTAGATATCTCCCATAAAATAATATATAAACTTGTGAGAATATTACCAACCGACCATTCTGGCGGTATCCTGATTAAGTCAAATTAAGTCCAACCAGCCATTAAGGCGGAACCAAAAATAAATTTACCAACCGACCAGTCTGGCGGTATCCGTGATTAGTCAGGTTTAAACCAGATTAAAATTAAATTACCAACCGACCAATATAGCGGTATCCCTTATTAAGTCAATATTTTAAATAGTGAATATATTATTTTTAAGGGAGATTAATCTAAATAGTAACAATAAAAGAATTACCTTTCACCCTAGCTGAAAAAGTTACTTCAACATGGTGAATAGTAAAAACTGTAAAAAGTAAAAAGTAAAAATTAAATTACTATTATTACAAAAAGTAATTAAAATAAATAACAAAACTAAAAATTAAAAACTAAAAAAAAATAAAAATTCTAGAGAGAGAAAATCTCTCTAGAGAGAGAAATCAAGAGAGAGAAAGGTGTGTAAAATTCTGAAATTTCGCGCTGAATTTATAGGCAGATTTTTCACTATTCCAGCGTCGCGACGCCAAGGATCTCAGCGTCGCGACGCTGGATTCGTCGACGTGGCACAATGAGACGGCGACACGTAGCAAGGCGGCTGACTGTACAACTGACACGTGTCAAGGCGGCTAATTCTCAATTGTTGTGATGACGTCATGCTGACGTCATGCTGACGCGGAGGCGACGTGGCGATGACGTGGCGTGGCGGCTGACTGTACAACTGTCGGCACAATGGGATGGCGACACGTGGCGACACGTGTCATGCTCTGATTGGCTGAGGCTGACGTGGCAAGTTGACTCGGTTGACCTGCTGACGTGGTCGATGATGTGGCATGACACGTGGCAAGGTTGACTCGTTGACCGCTGACATGGCTGATGACGAGGCGACACGTGTCAAGTCTGAGTGTCGGCAGCATATGATGATGACACGTGGCACGGCGCATGTTAGCAGATGGGATGTGATGGTGACACGTGGCACGGCGCATTTTAGCAAAGTCAAACTTTTCAAATTGTTGACCCGTTGACCATGGCGCATGTTAGCAAATTCGGCTCACGCTGGGTGTCGCGGCGCGCTGTGCTCCAGAGTCGCGACGCGCAGAGGACGAAAATATCCCTGTTGACGCATTTTTGTCCGGTTTTGCCCCAAATTGCCTCCAGTGCTGTCCAAACTTTATTTATCTGCAAAATAACAATAAAACACATCAAAACGTTCATAAAACTCAAGAAACTATCCAAAATATTAAGTTAAATGAGTGGGAAATAGTGATATAAATGTCACTCATCAGTCCACATACTCCAGCATGTACTTCTTCCACTGCTTTCTGAGCCTATTCTTTTCTTAAAAATTTCTGCTGAATGCCATTTGCTTGTCTCTTGTATAGTTCTCTCCCTTCAAACTCACATATTGGGAAGCCAACTTCTGAATGGCTATCATGTTTTTTCTCCTTGCTTCTTCCGGAAGTTCTCCGCATTCTAAGTATCGCTGAACATCATAATACCAGGGTTTCGCATCGTCAACCTCTATTTCGAAGATTCTTTCTATCTCGTAAACAAGTCTGCTTGCCGTTGTCAACACTAGAGGTCTCATTACCAATTTCTCCTGGATTTTCCCAAGTTACGGCTAGTGTAGCTAACGCGTCGGCCATTTGATTTTCTTCTCACAACAAGTGCTGAAATTTACAATCGGGGAGGGCTTGTGCTAGACTCCTGAGGTGGAATAAGTAGGGTTTCAACTGTTCTTCCTCCATTCCCATTCTCCTTGCATCTGCCGGACTGCCAACATCGAGTCTCCGTAAACTTCGACGTTCTTAGCCTTCAAGGTTATCAATGCAGTCAATCCAAAGGCGCATGCTTCATACTCAGCCATGTCATCATCAAAGACAGTGATATCATCACTCAATCTATTCGGAGGGTCATCACGCCTCTCATTCTCAAAACCTCCCCTAGCATAGGGGACAACCATATTGGCCACATCGGCGGTCAAAGCTTGCAACTGCTCGGTAACCTTGGTGAGACTAGTCTCCAGCTAATCCATATGAGATCCATCGTTAACTGATTCGCTCATGTTTGCTAACGGCCTTTTGACGAGTCTTCCCTCTTCCCTAACCCAACGGGTATCTATGTTGTCTTTTAAAACTTTATGTTAGCATGTATGCGTGCGATGTATAGAATATATAAATCGGCCCATTATCATTCCAAAGCATTCAACCATACTATTGTGTGGTGCAAACTTGTCACAGTTGAAAAGGCCCAACAGGTTTACACTTTTGCGATGACATGGCTAAATAACTTCAAATGATAAGAGGCCTAAGCATAAAGTGACCCATCGGCATTTTAGAAGCTTTTGGCCCAATTTTCATAAGACACAAACTCGTCCCAGTTTAAATGGCCCAACAAGTTCATAGCTCATGACGAAAGGTCCAACTGAGTCCAAATGATGATAATCCATAACGCAAGCATAAAGGAATGTTTTCTATCAGTCCTACAACTACAGTTCACATGTGGGTTTATTGGGGTATAGACAAAAGCTCACGCTGGCGAAGGATTGCCCACAACTAGGACTCCCCACTCAAGGGTTCAAGCAACCAAGTGAGCACACCTTTTTTATACGCTAAGGTACGTGCCAACGAGTTATGATGCATGACTGACAGTCAGATGGATTTCCTATTGAAGATTCCCCATAGGGAGGGTGGAGCGGACTCTCTTAAATACCCAAGCCTATTAGGCTCTTATTGCCTTGGTGACATGAATAAACAACAGGTCCTCCAAATTAGTCCATCACGGTAAGCTTCGAGTAAATGATTATCTAGGTGCCTTCACAGCTTTTCCCTTCAGCTATAAAAAGGTAGTGAATGAAGGAAGACACCAAACCATTACTTAGCTCTAATAGTGCCTTTGATTAAACCCCTTTAACCCACAGTAGACACGGTTAACTAAATCAAAAATCACAAACATTACAAGGCATTATTTCGGGGCCAATTCTCTATCCCCAGTGGAGTCGCCAGACTGTAGGACACAGGAATCGGCGACGCTGTTCCATTACTTAGCTCTAATCGGCCTAGTCGGGAGTACGGAGTAGCCCACGGGGGAACTAAACCAGAGAAATAACATGGAGTCACCACCTAGTGTGAACTGGGAAAATGATTTATGGCCGCACTCACCCCTCGCAAGGGAAGACCCCAAACTGTTGGGTTCGGAATGGTCCCTTACTTATGCCACTTGTAATGAACGGATTTATGTAATAATATAACCAAGTCTACGCAACAAAAACCTACATCTAAGTTTGCATACTACCTATATCTAAGTTTACATGCATAAAAGTAATTCGAAATAATGGCAAGCACACAATCTCATGCATACATTAGATCACTAAGCATGGCAATGTAAATAAATAATAACCTAAACATAAACGTAGAAGAGACATAATCAAGTTCCTAATGCGAAAGAAATAACTAAATCATGTTTGGAAATAATCAACTAATCATGCATAAAAAGTAACATACTAAACAACCTAATCATGTATAAAAGTAACATACTATTTCTAATAAACAACAAATAAACATAAGATCGGATAACATGAAATATGTGCGTCTTTCAAGTAGTACGTGGCAGTATATCCCGAGTGCAGACCGCACTACCGTCCCTTCGGATTCGGCTACGGAATTTACGTCCGGGTTTCCACCGATATACCGCAAGAGATAACACATATTTCATTCATCCCATGGCCACAACTTACTTGAAACTATAATTGCATGTGAAGAAATAATAATAACTAACGGAAAGAAAGTGCGGGAATAAATAAAAAGGTACCCTCAGGTCTAACCTCTTAAGTCGTCTCTTAGAAGTGCGTTACACGGTTGTCGGAAGGGTTGATGCTCCGTAACTTTTCCGACTTACTGGTTCATTGTTTTCCTTCGTTGCCTCGCTATTTTGGGCTGATATTTGCTCTGTTTTGCTGCTGTTGTTTGGTCACTATTTTTGGTTACTGTTCACGGTATTCGGGGGCTATTTTGAGGCTATTTTGTGCGGTTTTGGGACTGTTTTTGTTGCAGGTTTTGATGTTCTTGTTGTGCAATTTTTTGGGGACTGTTTGGGTATGAAGGGAGGCTTTTTTTATGGGGCTTATGTGATGGGATACGTAAGGAGTAAGGGTTTGTGGTGTCTTGGGCTGTTGCAGGCTACGTGGGTGGGGCTGTTGAAGGGGGCTTTAGCGTGAAGTAGGCAGGTGGCTGTTTGAAGGGAGCTTTAGCATGAAGTAGGGTTGTGTTGCCGAGAAAGAGCAATGGCGTGAATGGGCTGTTAGGTGTGAATGGGTTGTGTTGCCGAGAGTTTGGTGAAGGTTGTTGTGCGTGGGGGTTTTGTGCGTGAGGTTGAAGGCTATTTGTGGGGGGGTTTTGATTGCCGAGAGAGTGAGCAAGAGTGAATATGGCTGGTGAGTGTCTTTTTTTGGGCGTGAATGCTAGGGAGAGAGAGGAGGGGGGTGAATGAGCTAGGCCTTCTAAGGTTGGGTTTATGCTTCTTTTTATATGCAAGGGTTGTGGGTTGTCCTTATGCGAATAGGGAATGAATATTGTGTAATTATGAGGGATATTTAGTTTGTGTATCATAAGGAAAAGATCTCTTCAATTTAGGAAGGTAATTTGATTTAATTTCATTTGATTTTATTTAGTTTAGGAATGTGATTTAATTTAATTAGGAAGGTGATTTATGGGATTTGATTTGATTTCTTTAATTTGGGAAGGTGATTTGTTTTGATTTCAACATGTGTTTAATGTGTGGATTTTTATTTTGGATGTGATTTAATGGGCTTTGGTGGGCGTGTGGGCTAGTGTGTGGGCTTGGTGTGTGGCTTTTGGGCCAAGGATGGATTTCAAAACAAAGGTCCAATGAGCAAACCCGAAGCTAAGCAAACGAATTAAGTCCAACAAGGTACTGATTTCTGAATTTTCCCTTCCGACATCCGTTTCCCGCGACTTCCGCAACTTAAAGAGTAGTGCCTCTGCACGAGGCTCATCATCGGGACTTATATGCAAAAATACAGTGCCTACAATATCCCCAATATAATGTTAGTATATCAACAAAACTCAGCATGGAACGTACCATATCCAATAGGATACGATTTCTCCTTTCAGAGACACCGTTATGCCGAGGTGTGTAAGGAGGTGTTAATTGTGACACTATTCCATGTTCCTTGAGATAATCTTGAAATTCGGTACTTAAGTATTCTCTTCCACGATCAGATCGTAGATTTTTAATACTTTTTCCCAATTGGTTTTCTACTTCATTCTTATACTCTTTGAACTTTTCGAAAGTTTCTGAATTCTGTTTCATTAGGTACAAATACTCAAATCTTGAACAATCATCAGTGAAAGTAACGAAGTATTGAAAACCACATTTGGCCACTATGCTAAATGGGTAGTATACATCAGTATGTATGAGTTCCAAGGTTTATTTGGCTCTTTCATTTTGTCCTACAAAAGGTGATTTAGTCATTTTTCCTTTGAGACATGATTTGCAAGTTGGATATGGTTCTACACCTAATGAAGGAAGTAAGCCTTCATTCTCTAATTGTGAAATTATTTTCTCTCTAATATGACCTAATCTTAAGTGCCAAAGAAATCTTGAATTGGGATTATCTCTTTGTCTTTTTGTTGTTATTGTATTTAATTCTTTGTTATGGTTCTCATTCCTTTGCAAGACATACAATCCATTTACTTTTAGTGCAATACCAATAAATTTATTCAGATAATAAATATTGCATTTCTCATTGATAAAATGAAATTCATAATTATATTTTGTCAATACTGGAATGGAAATAATGTTCCTTATTACACTAGGAAAATGTAAAACTTTATCTAATAAAATTAAATGTTTTGATGGCATAGGAAGTTGGCACGTCCCTACAGTGGTTGCAGAGACAAGCTCTTCATTCACAACTTTCAAGACCATTTCTCATTCCTTAAGTAACCTCTTACTCTTTAGAATCTGCAGAGACATACAAATATGTGAGATCACAGCAGAATCTAAAATCCATGAATGAGATATGGAACTTATTCCAAGATCTATTTCAATAAAAAAGAACGATGACGTACCTTCTTTTTGCTTCTTCAAGCTCACAAGGTACTGAGGACAATTCCTCTTACAATGTCCCTTCTTCTTACAATTAAAGCACTCATCTTGGTCCCTCTTTTCATTCATTTTCTTCGATATGCCTCTAGTGGGCTTAGATTTCTTGGAGGCTTGTTTCTTACCCTTTCCATTTTTCTTGCCATTGTAAGGACCAAAGACAACAAGAACAGCCCATTTATCATTTCTCTCAACCTTCAAGATGTTTTCATTTTTTTCATAGCTTTTTAATTTGCCATGAAGCTCACTAAGTGACCTAGTTAATCCAATCAACTTGTTCATATTGATGTTGGAAATGAAGCCTTTGAAGGCGTGAGTCAAGGATTGTAAGATCAAATCCACCTTAACCTTAAACATTAGTCTTAGATCAAATGTATCGGTTTGATCAATCAAGTTGATCATTTGGAGCACATGATCAGAGACTGGAGTCTCATCCTTCATCTTCATCCTGAATAACTTGCTAGTTACATCGTATCTAGCAGTTTCACTACTTTCACCATACAACTCTTATGGGTGTTCCATGGTTTCCACTGAAGAGTCCACCCTCTCACATTGTTGTTTGTAGAGTTGAGCTCATAGAGGCTTTGATGGAGCTTCTTACCTTAAGCTCATCATCTTTCCAGTTATATTAAGCAGTGGCCTCTTCATAATGGGTATCATCATCAATAAGATTAGGATCTTTCATATCGAGAACATAATAGAGACATTCATAATCCAAGACAATCTTGAGCTTACGACGCCAATCTAGGAAATTGGGGCCAGTGAGTTTATCTTTGTCAAGTATTGATGTTAGTGGATTCATTTTGCATCACGTACTCTGTTGAAAACACAAGTTTGTTAATGATTTTGTAATAAGTATTTAACCAAAATTTAAGGTCTTTTAAATAATATTGATCCCACTAATTTCACTCGAATTCCACACTCCCCTATGCGGAAACGGAAATATGTTGGATATATTTCTAGTGAGACGTCGAATTCTCTTTGTTAATGTCATGCCTCACCTCATGGGTTTTGGCACTTCATTTCCAATGATTCAAAACTCTTTTTGTCTGTATCTCTATACAAGACTCAATCTTTCCACCTCTAGCGAACAATATCTCACCTAATGGATTTTGACATTTTCACTAGTTAAGCTATGCCCCACACCTTTCATCATGTAACATATGTGATTATCCCTCACCTAATGGGTTTTGGGTTTGCAATCATTAGGCTACATATACGAACAAGTCAAATAGTACTTAAACATATAAGGGTCCCTCACCTAATAGGTTTTGAGATTACCAAAATATATTTAGTAGGCTATTTGATTATGTTGGAAGGTTAATGCTCAATATTAAATCTTGGGGATTATTTAATTATTCATATCTTATATGATTTAGGTCTTTTCTTTTAGTGCATCTTGATGTTTTTGTATCTTATACTTTCATCGTGCACAAGCATATTTACCAAATAACTTTTATGTTTGGCTATAGACGAGGGGATCCTAATCTCTTATTAACACTTTAATAAGACTGTTCCATTTGATTTAAGACAATCCTTCACAAGTCGGTAACTAGAGAAAAACTCCCAGAAAATGAGGGGGCTCCGGTGTGACCACTTAAGTCTATACCTTCTTAAGCTCTTATCGTCTTGTGACAGAGTTCTCTTTAGTACCTCTTTGTTCAAGAAGGTCTTAGGCTTTCTTGGCTTGAATAATCCTATTACTAATCTTGAAACTTTTAAAAGATTACACTTTGATTATCAATTAATGTTTTAATCATATTAAATAATTAAGAGATATAATCAAAGTTGTATTAGGATTCTTGTTATAATTTAATTTTAATTCAATTAAAATATTATATGGGTTTAACTTCCTAAGAAGTTATTTAGTTCAAAACTAGCAACAACTAAAATTCTATTAGAATTCTTTCCAAAAACAATTTTAATAGAAAATGAAATTCTAATCTTACTGAAATTTTAATTCTGGAAATTTTATAAAATATGTATAATTTTAAAAATTATAATTTTCACCTCTGATCGTTTTAGGTATACAATAAATCCATAAAACTTTCATAATTTTACAAATTGGTCATGTGGAGTATATCAACCTGAATTTTCAAGTTCAGTCCATCAGATTATTTCGCGTAGCAGATGACCTTTCCTAATTCCGATTGAGTTGAAATTTTACATAATCTTTAGTCCATATGTCTAGTGTCTCCACAAATAAATACAGCCCAAAATAATGATTTTATCAATATAAATTAATAGACAAACCGAACAACTCTCATTAGGATCCCATATACATGCTTTAATTTGTTTTCATCAAACGTCATAACATCAAAGCTAATGATACCACTGTAAGGTTTTAGGGTTAGCGCAGAAGCATCCATATGACTGGAATTTAAAATTTTCTTCCAAAACCACTTTAAGGATCATGGTTATGTCATTATTGATGTAAAAAATATACCATTGAATTCATCTCTATTAATTTTAACATGCATGTAACAAATTTTATTTATCAATAAAAATAATATTTTACTAATAATAAAACATAATTTGATGTGCTTATTATATTTCTTGAGCCTTTTGAATATCCTCCTTGATTTTTCCCTTGTAGTAGTGCACCAAGCGTTGTACCTCTAGTTGGCACACTAGCACTCCTCTACGGACAAATCGTTCCCACTTTTGAGAATAAAAGAAACCATTTTCTTTTCTAGGATGTTGAAGTCTTTAGGAATAAATTGGAACTATTCCAATAGAGAACAAAATCGCAAATTAAGTGCACACTATTTGCACTTAATGAATATATATATATATATATATTAAGCGCACCCACACACATACACCACATGAGCATTATTTGCATATATGTATATATATTAATGCTAAACACATGAATGTATATTTTCTTGAACATTAAACGTGGAACATGTTGGACAATTATGACCCATAGCGTCACTATTTGTACAGATCATGGTGTTGTTGTACAAATTAACTATGTGACAAAGGAGATTGCACTCTTATCATTTGTGATTAGATCACCTAGATGTATAAATGATAGGAGGTCCCTGTGATTTATTCCTGGATTGAGAATGATATGAGACAGTATAAATCCACGAAGGATAAATCATTAAATATCCCTAGTCAGAGCATTATCGAGATTGGACATCGATGAATGTGTAACAGACTAGTATTACACTTGTGCGCGTTGTGAGGGCACAACGACATAGTTCTCATATATTTGGGTATAAGATACTCATGCAAGTGTAATAGGAGGTCGTGTTTTACCGATGGTACGGGAAATAGCTTCGCTTTGGATAGACCCCCTCGGAATTCCATTGGTAGTATGACTATGTGTCTATGGAAGTACGAAATCAGGGTAGGTGTATTTGGTCTTTATTTGGACTTGCACCGCTAATACTTACGACAATCAATATACTTTGGTTGCGGTCGTCCAGGACTTTAACAGGTTCTGTGTACGCCAATGCTGGGTATATTGAGAATCGTAGTGTGTTGGGTGTGATATCAAGACGGAAGTTTCACTCCAGTCATATGGAGATGATGATCGCGTAAGGATACAGAACTGGTTCTCTAAAAAGGTTGCAACCGTCGGGATAATATGACTTGGTCATGATTATCCGATATTAAAGAGACTAGTTGCTCGTAATCCGATATATGCTTCGTACGGGGCAGACACTGTACCAGCCCTAGGCCTCGCATGTGATCATCCGATACTGGACAGAAATACGCAATACTACGTATACTACGCCTGATATAGATTCTTTATTCCTGTAAGGATATTTCTGGAGAATTGGGTAGGCATGGAGCTTTGCTAGAAGCCAACCTTGTCTTGTAAATCGGTACAAACGTAGTACGAGGTACTTACGTGTTCGGATAGTCCGACGACCGAATTTACTGCCAACATATCTGGGGATCTCATGGGTGGCTTCCCAAAGATTCACCGATGACGTATGACTCACACTTTTAATTAATCTGTGATTAATAAGATGAGAGAGAAAATTAATCTGGGATTAATTGCAGAGATATTTTATCTGGGATAAAATATCATTAAAGAGAGATAACGATTAATTTGGAATTAATCGATTAATTAATATATTCGATATATTAAACGAAATTGGATTTCGATGCGGAATTAAAATTAGATTTTAATTCGGGCGAACGAATTAATTTAGAATTAATTCGTTAGCGACATGAATAGTGACTTCGATAGGCGTAATCATTTAATTGCGTCGCAACGGAAAATTCGTTAATTTGGAATTAGTGAACCCGAGCCCGGAATTGTTTACGAGCGCATTCGCATTTCGAAATTCGAGTGCAGCACGCAAGTCAAATCAAGCATCAAATCGCTAGTCGCATCAAGCGTCAAATCACTTGTCACTTTGACTGATGTGACTTGACAACTTGAATGATGTGAATAGTGATGTGAGTGGTTGGAAAGCTTTTTTGAAAAGCTTGATTGACATTTACAATTGTTTATTAATTGTATATATTTTATTTTGATTTTAAAATTAGAAAAGGTGTATTAGATACACCAATCCATCCAACAACTCACACTTCACTCATTTCTCTCCTTTTGCTCACGTTTTTGGAGCAACAATTCATCTCTCTCTCTCACCCATTTGAGGGCTATTTTCTAGTGTTCTTGGCAGTGAACTGCCGAAAGTTTGAAGAAATAGGGAAGCCAAAAGTGCTTGATTTTGTGGCAAAATCAAGAGAGCTAGCACTCCGAGAGACATGCGAAGGTGATAGGGAAGTCCACCCATGAGCCGGGAATCGTTCGACGAAGATTGGAGCTTGGTTTCTTGTTGATTGAAGGCCGAACCAGTGAGCAAAACAGCAGCCACTGCCGAGTAGAAAAACAGTTAGCAGAATTCGTTTTTTTGCTTCGCACGTCGCTCAACCGATCGATGTGAGTATTCCGTGACTTTCTCGATTGTATTCACACATGATTCATGCTTGTTTATTGATCCTTGGGACCTTAGCAAACTCCAACATTGGTATCAGAGCAAGGTTAAAGCATGAAATTGATTTAGGGCTTAAAATTTGGGTAAAATGAATTTGATCATGTAAATATGAAATTGGATGATTAAGTATGCTTGAATGTTTTTTAATTGATGATTGATTGGATCAATTTGATTAAAAATTATTTGGAACAAATTTGCCCCCAAAATTTGGCATGGATGAATAGTGCCCTAAATTTGATGTCTTGGGATTTTTGATTTTTGATCATTGGATGTGTTGGAAATCAATTGGGAATGTTGATTTAATATTGAATTGGATTTAATTGGATTGAATTCGAATTTGATGTAAAAATCCTTCATTTGCCGAGACATTATGAGCATGATTGGGTTTGATTTTTGATTAATTTGTGTTGGACACTAATTGATGAAGATGAGCATGATTAATTAGCCTAATTTGTGTTTTGGAAATAATGATTTGGGTGATTAATTATGTTAATGCACTTTGATTAATTAAATTGTAATATTGGATTTTAGTAATTTAGTTAATTGGGCTTTAAATTGGATTTGGGCTTGTTATGTTGTAATTGGGCTTGTTGGGCTTGGTTGTACTAAGTTAGGTTTAGGAAAATTGGATTGGATCCAATTGGGCCCAAAACCGCTTCCATAAAGCCCAAACGCGACTTAATGGACCTTTAAAGTTTAATTGGGCCTAATGGGCCTAAATTGATTTATATGCTTATGGGGTAATTCCCGTATTGGATTTTGGTTATTCGGTTTGACCCGAGTTGACCAAAAGTCCACGCCTTAAGAAATTAATTAAAAGCCCATTAGACTTTAATTAAATTGACGTTGGACGTTAATCGGGCTTTGAGACCCGTTGCGATTAAATTTGGAATTTAAGTCGTAAAGGTTCGTTAATAAAGTGTAGTATTTAATTTGGAATTAAATAGTGAATTAGAATTAAATACAAATTGAATTGGATTTAATTGTGTACTTTAATTTAATTCGAGAATTCGTAATTTGAGTACTTATTCGCAAAAACGAGTTTGACTCGAGCGCAAAATCAAATCGTTGTTTGAAAATTGGATGATCACTAATTATCAGATTAATTAATTTGATTAGATTGATTGAAAACATGCTTGTGTGAATACATGGTTGCGATGCATGAATAATGTATATCGGATGGATATTAGATGGGTGGGGCAATTTTAGAAATTGTTGTAATAAATTTGATTTATTAATTGGACCTGCGTGTCCAGCCTTATCACCTCCTTATTCTTTGTATTCTCTTCTCACCTATTCCCCTCAATGTAAATGAGGTTTCTTTAGAAGTGTAGTGTAACGGGTAGAAGAAATATTTGTGCTAGCGGGAGAGAGAAAGGGAGAGATTTGATATAGGATCATTCTGTAAAGTATACATCCGCATATCATTATTATTTTATTATACGCGCTTTATTATGTATTTAGAATGCATGTTTAAGGGTGTATGATGATGAGACCTTAACAAAGAAAATAAATTGGTTGCCAATTTGCACTCGAAAAACCCTCGCAAAATATTAAGCGTATTTCCTTCCATTGAGTGATTCTCACTGAAGATCCAAGACTGGCATTGGCTTGTTGGCCGAAGTCAAGGCCTTTGTCCATCGAGGATGTGTTTGAATCACGAGAGCTTTGTTCCATATTGGTGTCTTATCCAAGTTATGGTTTGTTGGCCAAAGTCAAGACCACTTCTTGTCCATCGACATTGATTACGAAGCTTTCCATGGTCAATGGGTCGCGCTTAACTGGGATCACTAAGTTTGTTGTGCCAAAGCCAAGGCTTAGTTGATTCAGAGGAAAAAAGTTAGGTAATACATTGGATGTATTGGCATATATAAGATATATGTTTCGGACTTGGATGTCCCCCTACTGGATCTAGGGATTGGATTGGATCCAATTGATCTTAGAGATCTACCTAGTTAATTATCATACAATTTGTTGGCCAAAGTCAAGATTGTGTGATATTTAACGGGATCCTAGCCCACTAGGAAACACGGTTTCCCAAGTACTCGACAGAGGGTTAGAGGCTCGCCGAAAAATAGTGGGAGGCAAGAATTGAATTTGTAATATTCGTTTAATTACTTGCCATACGCGCTCAAACAAATATCATTCGTCAAATAAATTAAATATTAGTTGGACTAATATTTAAATTGTTGTTTTAACAAATAGTTGGACTATATTCAAACTATTTATTTATAGTTGATTTTATAATTGGATTATAGTAATCAATATAATTAATTTTAATCTATTAAATTATAGTTGATTAAATAGTTAGACTATTGTAATCATTATAATAAATAATACTGAAATCGTTGATTAAATAGTTGGACTATTAAAATCAAGATAAAATTGAAAGATTGACATTTAAAACATAATCCTAGGGAAAATGTGTTTAAATGGTTTAATTTTCAAATTGGGAATAATTTCAGGATGGTCCTGGAAACTAATAAGTTACTTTATTTGATAAAATAAAGTATTAGGTCTAAGCCCGGAGTTAAGCAAACAGTCGAGCATAATCTTTGAAAGATTTATGTAATGATAACTTAAGTGCTTAATCCATTAAGCTTGTCATAGTGGACTCCTTAATTTCTGAATCAGAACTAAGGATTAAATCCTTAAAGTATGATAAAGAAATTGAAGGATCTTCATAAATCTATACTTAGATTTTAGAAGTACTAAAATTGCAATAAATAATTCTTGGAGAACGAGCAAGGCTCTACTTCAAATATGTTTGTCATAAATATATTCACTACTAGTATTAAAATTGGATTTTAGATACTTAGTGTGATATAAATATATATTGATGTTCAGAATCTGCTTTGAGCAGGATACTGACTTCATATGAGATAAATCTGCGAATTGGAAACGGGACGAAAGTCGCTGTTTTAACCGTAGATACCTAAGTTTAGGAACTACCTTCGGGTGTGTACCTAAATTTAGAAACTGTTATAATGTAACTAGTTTGACTAGATACATTAACTTTATATCAGTGTTTAACCCACTGTGGGTTTACCTTTATATTCTAGAACACTAAAGTGTTTTATTATATAAAGATGATATTGAGATAAACACATTAGATGTTGAATAACAGCATTTATATTTTGAATATAAATAAATCTCAAACATATAATATGAAAAAAAATAGCTCAAACTGATTTGATCAGAAGAAACTAATTTGTGGCATTGTGATGAGCGGAAAATATATCAATATTTACCGCCCCTTTTACTTAATATTTTGTTTAGTTTCTCGGGTTTGATGAACGTTTTGATGTATTTTAGTTTATTTTGCAGATAAAATAATATTGGGACACAATGAAATCATTTAGGACAAAATGTGGGTCAAATAAGGGCAAAAATTGGACTTGAGATATTAATTTTGGAGATTGGAAACTTGAAAGGACGTTTTAACGAAGTACAGTTTTTGAAATTCCAGTTTTATGCATCTATCGTAATTTGGGCATAACGTTTTACTCCGATATCGGATTGAGCTGATTCAAGTTCCAGATTAAAGAAAACTCAAAGATCTACAGCTTTGAAAGACAAAATAATTTCAAATTCGGAGGATTGCATGCCCGAAATTGATGAACCATCCAGAAGTGTGTTGTGTGTAATTATTAAAGTCACTTTCAATCATTTTCAAAGCAAAAAATAAATTAATAAATAAATAAATAAAAATTATCAAATCATCACCAAACATGATAAGAGATTAGTGGAGCAATTAATAATGGATTTGGTGGAGCAATTAGTGCAGCAATTAATAATTGATTTGGTGGATGATTTGATGGAGGCAAAATTTTGCCTATAAATATCAAGCCATTTCATTTGTAAAATACCAAGCAATTAACAATACGTAGAAGCAGCACAAGAATTGGGTCGAGTCTTAGCTGCAAGAAATATGCACTTAATATATGGCGGAGGCAATCTTGGACTAATGGGGATCGTTTCAAAGGCTGTACAGGAAGGAGGCAGTCACGTTTTGGGAATCATCCCAAAACCCTTGGCAGAGGCAAATCTTATTGAACCATCAAACGGAGAGGAACTGATCGTGCAAGGTATGTCTGAACGACTGGTAGAAATGATTAACTGTGCTGATGCTTTTATTGCTTTGCCATGTGGCTTGGGTACATTGGAGGAAATTTTTATTGTGCTATCTAGGGCGAACCTGAACATACACCAGAAACCTCTTGGACTGTACAACGTTGAAGGATTTTATGTTTTTCTTTGTGTGTTTCTTGATGATGCTCGGAGAAATGGGTTCGTGTCAAAACCTATGAAAGAACTCATATTCACTGCCAGAACTGCTACAGATCTAATAGACTAACTCTTAGCCTATGAACCACAAATTGACCATGTCCTTTCAAAGATAAATTGGTCCGAGGATGATCGTGGTAAGAGGCGTCGTGTTAATCTGGATCTTAACCTTTAATTTCCGGTAAAATTTCAGCTAACCAGGTACTATCTTCTACACTCTTCTTCTACTGTTTAAGACATTGAGGACAATGTCTCATTTAGGTTGGGGGAGAGAATTAGTTGATCAGTACCTTATTTTTAATTTGTGTGTTGTTTTTATTTTTAGTCCAAAATTTTTCGAAAAATACAAAAAAAAAATTGAAAACTTTTCAAATGATATTGGAAGAAATCACAACCCTAGATAGTTTTTAATATTGAATTTTCTTAAAACCTACTTTCGAACAATTTTATTTACTTGTTTTTAAATTAGAATCGTCACCATTTCAAATCAATCAAACAACATGTTATATACTAATAATCATTTGACCTCATAAAATTAATAGATTAGATATTAGTCCTTATGGGATCGATATTTTTAAGAAAATTCAATATTAAAAACTATCTAGGGTTGTGATTTCTTCCAATATCATTTTAAAGATGAAGTGGTTATTTTATGTTTGTGTAATAAAATATTGAGGACAATGTCTCATTTAGGTTTGGGGGAGAGAATTAGTTGATCAGTACCTTGTTTTTACTTTATGTGTTGTTTTTTTATTTTCAGTCCAAAATTTTTCAAAAAATACAAAAAAAAAATTGAAAAATTTTCAAAAATTACAAAAATATTTTGCGTATTTGTGTTTTTATTTTGACTAAAAAGGTGAAATTGGTAAGAGATAGCTAAGTAAGGAGTTTTCACTCCTGAGACGTATCTCAAACCTAATTCGGAACAAGTTAATTTTTATTATTTCCTTTTGAATTATTTAATTTGTGAATTCTCCATAATACTGACTAAAAATGATCTTCATATGCTCAGTTAGCAGATATTATCAACATACATAATAATATACGGACATGAGCTAAAATTGAAAAGTTTGTAATATTCAGTGCTCTAGTTTAATTGGAGGAAGCATCTCAAAAAGCAATGGAGTAAAAAAAAAAAAAATGTCTGAGATACGAGTTATTATGTCTGTAAGGGTGTTTTAACACCTAGTGCCCTAAAACCAACTGGTTTGGGAGTCACTGGCCCAAAGCTCGTTACATGGATCAAAGATGCTGCAAAAATATATATATCTGAAGTCTGAGTAATTAAGTTCGTAGGGGTGTCTTAACACCTGGTGCCCTAAAGCCAACTGGTTTGGGAGCCACCGACCCAACACTTGCTACATAGATGGAAGATATTGTATATAAATAAAAAAAAAATCAAAAATCAAAGAAAAAAATCAGAAAAATGAGAAAAATTATTCCATTGCTACAAAAAGGTGTGAATTCTGATAAAACTTTAGGACAAAAATATTACTCTCTTATCAACTGCACTTGTGACTGTTATGGGCAAAAATGAGTTGTTTAATATTTTTTCGGCTGTGTATATGGAGAATGGTAAATATAATCGGAGAATTTACTTATTCAGTAATTTAGAAAGAAACAAAACAACTAGTAACTTGGAGTAGAAGTTTCACCTGATTAGTCACTAACTTTCTTTATTCTCTTTTCTCTTGTCTTTTTGCTTTTGTGTCCATTAGTTTTACTACCTTTTTACTTTTGTAAAATTTTTGTGGGTATCTTTGCTGTAAACCCTCACGAGACTACAACTCGTCCACTAGGGACACCTAGGGGTTTAAAGACTTGTTGCATACGCTAAATGCAACCGTGATCCCTACGAAAGTGGCTTAGTTTAATTTTAATTGTTTCTTGTATTTTATTTTATTGTTTTGCTCGAGGACTAGCAAAATGTTAGGTTTGGGGGTGTGATGAGCGGAAAATATATCAATATTTACCGCCCCTTTTACTTAATATTTTGTTTAGTTTCTCGGGTTTGATGAACGTTTTGATGTGTTTTATTTTATTTTGCAGATAAAATAATATTGGGACACAATGAAATCATTTAGGACAAAATGTGGGTCAAATAAGTGCAAAAATTGGACTTGACATATTAATTTTGGAGATTGGAAACATGAAATGACGTTTTAACGAAATGCAGTTTTGGAAATTCCAGTTTTATGCATCTGTCATAATTTGGGCATAACTTTTTAATCCGATATCGGATTGAGCTAATTCAAGTTCCAGATTAAATAAGACTCAAAGATCTACAGCTTTGAAAGACAAAATAATTTCGAATTCTGAGGATTTCATTCCCGAAATTGATGAACCATCCATAAGTGTGTTGTGTGTAATTATTAAAGTCACTTTCAATCATTTTCAACGCAAAAAATAAATTAATAAATAAATAATAAAAATTATCAAATCATCACCAAACATGATAAGAGATTAGTGGATCAATTAATAATGGATTTGGTGGAGCAATTAGTGGAGCAATTAATAATTGATTTGGTGGATGATTTGATGGAGGCAAAATATTGCCTATAAATACCAAGCCATTTCATTTGTAAAATTCATACTTTCTTCTAAGGAATTCCTTAAGAATACTAAGAAGATTGTATCTTGTTTGTTTATTTACAGCTTTCAGCAATTAATTTCCACTTTCGCACTTTCTTTTATTTACTTTTCAGTTTTTACTTTCCGCAATTTACTTTTACGCACAATACTTTTCTTTCTTTAATTTTCAGTTTTTTACTTTTCAGTAATTTACTTTCAGCAATTTATTTTTCAGCAACTTACTTTTGAGCAATTTACTTTCAGTAATTTACTTTCAGCATTTAATTTTCAGTATTTAATTTCAGCATTTACTTTTCAGTATTTAATTTTCAGTATTTTACTTTATATCTTTTATTTTATTTAAGTTTTTTTTACTACCCGTAAATATGTGTCGTAACTAAGCCAGTTATCTGGGGTTGTGATGAAATCCAATATCACCAGTTTATAAGGGGTTATTTTATAGTTTGGGTAATTTAAAGGTTTACTTATTAAGTCTTAAGCTTAATGCGTCTTGTTAATTGGCCATTAATAAGATTGATCTGGTAAATCTAAAATAAACTTGACAAAGGAATTTTAGGTTTCAGCCTTAGACTTAATAGCCCACGATCTTCCTTGAGGATAGATAACCCTTTAATAGATTTCCTTACAGGATAGACATATACCTGTCGGGCGAGGGTAGCCATAATTGGAACTTAAACTTAATGAATCCAGATAATTTGGTTGACATAGACATATGGTTCAATTGGGTTAAACTGGGTATTTTCGTCTGACCATCGACAAAGGCTTTTGCATAATTTAGTGTTCCAGGTTAGTAAACCGATTTATTACACAAACGTAAAATAACCACTTCATCTTTAAAATGATATTGGAAGAAATCACGACCCTAGATAGTTTTTAATATTGAATTTTCTTAAAACCTACTTTCGAACAATTTTATTTACTTGTTTTTAAATTTAGAATCGTCACCATTTCAAATCAATCAAACAATCTGTTAGATACTAGTAATCATTTGACCTCATAAAATTAATAGATTAGATATTAAGTCCTCGTGGGATCGATATTTTTTTACTACTTGAACGATACGTGCGCTTGCGTTATACGTGTGTGTTTATGCCGGTCACATTTTTGTATGGGACACAATTAAACAAGAATCGTATATCCACACTTTCGAAGAGTGGGTACTAGGACTGATTTGATTCCAATCAAATAAAGTCTACGAATCTAGTTTATTGGGCAAAGTGCCTAAAACACGATTTACTTGGTAAAAGTGTAAATGCCACCAATCTGTTAGCCCTAGTTCATAGTGAAGCAAGTGGGCCCATGTCTAGCTAGGCTAGAGGTGGATATGAATATTTCGTGACCTTTTCGGATGTGGCATCGCGTTATGGTTATGTGTTTCTTTTGAAGAACACAAATCGGAAACTTTTAAGTTTCGACACGAAATAGACAAACAGACCGGCTAAAGTATTAAACCGTCACGGTAAGACCGTAATGGAAAATACTTAAGCAATAAGTTTCTTATATACTTGAAAGATTATAGTATTCTTTCAAATGAGGACTCCTCCCGGAACACGTCAAAGTAACGGTGTGTCCGAACAGGATAAACAGAATTATGTTAGACATGATTAAGGTTAATCACGAGTCGCTCTGAGCTACCATTCCTTCAACGGATAAGCTTTAAATAGTGCAAGAACTTATTTTGAATAAGGTTCCATAAAAATCTGTTTGACAGATATCATATTAGATATGAACGGGAAAGAAACCGGGTTTCTCATTCCTGTAAGTTTGGGAATGTTAGGCATATGTTTGGATAATACCAAACTAAAACCCAAATTGGATAAATTCCGAATTGTAGGTTATCCTAGGGATACATAAGTATAGTACTTATACAACTCACTTGAGAACAATTAGATTGTTGCTCACCATGCGGTTTTTCTAAGAGGAATACCGATATGTAGTGGTAAGTGGGAGGATAGTAAAACTCGATGAAAATCGGAGTGATACTATTCAAGGCACCGATTCCTATTGGAACATAAATAGTTCATCAAGGATGAGACTATACCATAATCTTCAAATACACAAGAACCGCGTAAGTCGGAGAGAGTCAAAAAACAACCTGGGGTATGGGTTTCTGATCTCACCTTATAAAGATGTTAATCTTTTGAGGAATACCAACTGACTACATATGAGGAAGTGATACAAGGTATTGACTCCCTATTATGACAAAGTGTCATGAGTCCGAAATGGATTCCATGTATATCAACCAAGTTTGGATACTAGTTGATGTACCGCATGGCATTGTGCCTATTGGTACTTTATAAGTCTTCAAGGAAGACATACATGGAAGGCAACGTACCAACGTATAAAGCTAGGCTTTTAACGGAAAGGTATCGATATCAACATTATGTTGATTACGATTCAACCTTTTACCTGTTGCCACGGTAAATCCATTTGGATAAGGCTTGCTAAAGCTATGTGTTTCATTTATGAAATGTGACAGCTTTACGGGAAAATCGCTTTCCTAAAAAGGAAACCTTTTGGAAGATGTTTAAAACATCATGTCGGTTTTGTCGTACCAAAACTAGCAAACAAGGTTTGCGGGTTATTCGATCCATGTTTGGATTGAAGCAAGCATAGGTTCTTGGAATTATCGTTTTGATGTAATCATAATTGTTTATGATTTAATTCAAAATGAAAAGATTCTTGTGTATATAAGGAGGTTAGTGGGAGCGCACTAACAATAATGTCCTATAAATAATGATAATATGTCATTTCTTGGAAATGATACTCCTATAAATAAAATCGGTGAAAGCTTGGCTTTCGATAAAACTCTCCGAGAAATCTTACATTGAAAAATGTACGCGACCTGGTGTCTCATACGCTTTGAGCATATGGATTCACAAACATGCCAATCCAAGTGATAGTCACTGGATTGATGTTAAGAACATCCGTTAGTATCTTAGAGAACTAAGGATGATGTCTTAGTCTATGGAGAAAAGAGAACTTTAAGTGACTGGGATCACTGTAGCAAGTTTCCTAAACCGATTAGACGACTAAAAGTCGCAAACGGTACTATACAGTTTGAATAACGGTACAGTGAGCTGGAAATCTTCCAAGCAAGATACTGTTACCGAATAAACAACAGATGCGGGTTGCTGCTGCAGCTAAAGCGGCAATAGAAGCCTTCTGGGTCGATAATAAATCTAATTAGATTAGATATAATTCTGTTAGCAGCTGAGCTAGGCTTGAGCACATGCTAAAGAATTAATGGTCTCATCAACGATCCAGATACATACTTCGACTATTCATCTGATTCGTTCGGATCATACATCGTGGCGATGTGATGATCGTATAAATCGCACCAGACGATAATCATGCAAATACGCTGACGAAAGCATTTTCTCAGCAGTTTGAGCCAACCGTACATAGTTCGGGTGTAAGACACTCGAGTGACTGGCTATAGGCCAAGTGGGAGATTGTTGGAAAATTATGACCCATAGCGTCACTATTTGTACAGATCATGGTGTTGTTGTACAAATTAACTATGTGACAAAGGAGATTGCACTCTTATCATTTGTGATTAGATCACCTAGATGTATAAATGATAGGAGGTCCCTGTGATTTTTTCCTGGATTGAGAATGATATGAGACAGTATCAATCCACGAAAGATAAATCATTAAATATCCCTAGTCAGAGCATTATCGAGATTGGACATCGATGAATGCGTAAAAGACTAGTATTACACTTGTGCGCGTTGTGAGGGCACAACGGCATAGTTCTCATATATTTGGGTATATGATACTCATGCAAGTGTAATAGGAGGTCGTGTTTTACCGATGGTACGGGAAATAGCTTCGCTATGGATAGACCCCCTTGGAATTCCATTGGTAGTATGACTATGTGTCTATGGAAGTACGAAATCAGGGTATGTGTATTTGGTCTTAACTTGAGACTTGCACCGCTAATACTTGCGACAATCAATATACTTTGGTTGCGGTCGTCCAGGACTTTAACAGGTTCTGTGTACGCCAATGCTGGGTATATTGAGAATCGTAGTGTGTTGGGTGTGATGTCAAGACGGAAGTGTCACTCAAGTCATATGGAGATGATGATCGCGTAGGGATACAGAACTGGTTCTCTAAAAAGGTTGCAACCGTCGGGATAATATGACTTGGTCATGATTATCCGATATTACAGAGACTAGTTGCTCGTAATCCGATATATGCTTCATACGGGGAAGACACTGTACCAGCCCCAGGCCTCGCATGTGATCATCCGATACTGGACAGAAATACGCAATACTACGTATACTACGCGTGATATAGATCCTTTATTCCTGTAAGGATATTTCTGGAGAATTGGGTAGGCATGGCGCTTTGCTAGAAGCCAACCTTGTCTTGTAAATCGGTACAAACGTAGTACGAGGTACTTACGTGTTTGGATAGTCCGACGACCGAATTTACTACCAACATATCTGGGGATCTCATGGGTCGCTTCCCAAAGATTCATCGATGACGTATGACTCACACTTTTAATTAATCTGGGATTAATAAGATGAGAGAGAAATTAATCTGGGATTAATTACGGAGATATTTTATCTGGGATAAAATATCCTTAAAGAGAGATAACGATTAATTTGGAATTAATCGATTATTAATATATTCGATATATTAAACGAAATTGGATTTCGATGCGGAATTAAAATTAGATTTTAATTCGGGCGAACGAATTAAATTAGAATTAATTCGTTAGCGATGTGAATAGTGACTTCGCTAGGCGTAATCATTTAATTGCGTCACAATGGAAAATTCGTTAATTTGGAATTAGCGAACCCGAGCCCGGGATTGTTTGCGAGCGCATTCGCATTTCGAATTCGAGTGCAGCACGCAAGTCAAATCAAGCGTCAAATCGCTAGTCGCATCAAGCGTCAAATCACTTGTCACTTTGAGTGATGTGACTTGACAACTTGAATGATGTGAATAGTGATGTGAGTGGTTGGAAAGCTTTTTTGAAAAGCTTGATCGACATTTACAATTGTTATTAATTGTATATGTTTTATTTTGATTTTAAAATTAGAAAAGGTGTATTAGATACACCAATCCATCCAACAACTCACATTTCACTCATTTCTCTCATTTTGCTCACGTTTTTGGAGCAACAATTCATCTCTCTCTCTCGCCCATTTGAGGGCTATTTTCTTCTGTTCTTGGCAGTGAACTGCCGAAAGTTTGAAGAAATAGGGAAGCCAAAAGTGCTTGATTTTGTGGCAAAATCAAGAGAGCTAGCACTCCGAGAGACATGCGAAGGTGATAGGGAAGTCCACCCATGAGCCGGGAATCATTCGACGAAGCTTGGAGCTTGGTTTCTTGTTGATTGAAGGTCGAACCAGTGATCAAAACAGCAGCCACTGCCGAGTAGAAAAACAGTGAGCAGAATTTGTTTTGTTGCTTCGCGCGTCGCTCAACCGATCGATGTGAGTATTCCGCGACTTTCTCGATTGTATTCACACATGATTCATGCTTGTTTATTGATCATTGGGACCTTAGCAAACTCCAACATAACATCCCCCATACGGGAATGTTATCGGCAAGCAACAGATCCCACTGTTGCCTAAGCCTCTAACTCATGCGCTAGGACACTTGCTCTTATCTTAATGCTATGCAATGTTTACTCAATCACACATACAACTTAATAACTTAAATAAACTTAAATGCTAGATCATGAAAATGAGTATATGCATAGATATATGTCTGAGAGTATATAAAGTATATATAATAAATGTACATCATCAAATACATATTTTTGATATGACAAAATGACATCCTAGAGATCTACATTCTACATGATCATAGATCTGGAATGATGGACCCGATGACTAGTGACTGCAGTGTAACACTTGTCCTCGAACTGGGTCTCCAAAGCGGCACATGGCTCACCAAAAGAAGAATCCTGCAAAAAAACTGGGAAGTGGTGGGGGTGAGTCCTGAGGATCTCAGTGAGTGGAGCTACAAAATGAGAAATTGATCAGTATATCTGAGTAAAATCATTCAATCTGAAAGTGCTTTGAAAACTTTGCTTGAAAACTGGTTCTTTTCTTTAAAGCTGAGAAAAGCCTTTCCGAAAACTTTCTGTGAAAAATATCTCTGGTATTATGGAAAACTTGACGCATGGGGGTGTTACGTATCGTCATTCCCCATACGCCCAACTAGAGCCAGAAGTGCAAATCTATGACTTTGGGGCGTTACGTATCGCCGTCCCCCAAAACATGCCACTCATCTCCCTAAAACTAGTGGTCTTGGGGCGTTACGTATCGTCGTCCCCCAAGCCACTGAACTAGAGTCGGTAGTGCTGATCCATGCTACTACCTGACTCTGAAACTAGGGTCTAGTGGCGTTATGTATCGTTGTCCCTCTAGCCCTGAACTACGTGTGCACACGGTCTCTGTTCGTCAATTCCATAAGTAAGAGCTGAGGTGGGTTTTTCCCCATGCCTCGAAAACATACAAGTATTGCTTTTAAAATTTAAAACTTTCAAATCAAACTTTACATAAAAGTAACTGATAATTTAAAAAGGCTAATGCCCTAAAGCTTTTAAAAAATAAGTCTTGAAACAAATCTTAATCAGAAATGAGTAATATAAATCGATTCATTAGAAAAATGAATCTCCACTCACAGATTTGAAGTCCAGTCAAGTTTCCTTCACGTCGCTGGGGGCGAACGTGGCTCCTGATAAGTATCTATATAGAATACACTGAGTTAGAATCATGAGTTATAAAATACGGTTCGAGATCAAATTAAGTTCCTTAACCTTATTGGATTACTCCCTTAGAATATTTTTATCCCTTAAAAGAAATGTAAAACAAAATTCAGACTCTTAGTTACGCGTCGCGTCTTTTAAAAAAATTCTGATTTTCTGGGTACGCGTCGTGATGCCAGTCCCATCTGCATCACAACGCGCCTGTGTTAACCAGATGCACGTCTTTGCCTCGATTGCGTCGCGACGAGAGCTCGGCGCGTCGCGACGCGACACCGAATCCAGGACCAAATTTTGTTTTCTTCGATACCCAACTCCATATCTCTTACATGTCAATACAACATCTTCAATACACAATCTAACCATCAACTTACATTCCCAACACTTTATTACTACCAAAAACTCATCATTCTTACTTAATGCTTTAGTTTAAAACAAGACATGAAAAATTTCCCACACATCAATTCTTCACAAAAAACCACCAAAACTACATTATCATCATACCAACAATACACCACCATCAACCAACTATCAAAATTCAAAATACAAAAATTTGGGTCAAGTAACCTTACCTTATTTCAACTCCTTTCTTCCTTAACAATGCACCAAGAATCTCATTTATCTTCTTCTAGGGTTTAATTTGATGGATTACCTTGTTTAGCTTCAATTTTTTAACAAGAAAAATTTACAAGCTCTCTTTTTCTCCCTTCACTCCCACGGCCAAAGCAAGAAAGAAAGCATTTCTCTTCTTTTTCTTTTCATTTACTCCTTCAATTCTAGAAAAATATAGGTAGTTTAAATTTTTGTTGGGCCTTGGCCTTGGGCTTCTATCTTCTTGTGGATTTGATATCTCTAAGATATCGACTGCTTTGGCCAAAGACTTATATCCACAACTTTGAGTTTCCATGAAACATCTCTAACTTTTATTATCAAAGCTATCGGATCCCATCTTGAAGCATACATGACTTTGTACGTCAATCGCTCAAGGCCATCTAGCATTTTCTCAAAGGACGTGGATAGTCGAATGAGGATATACTAGTGAACCAAGAGTACTATCGCACAAGTCATCTTATGATTTTAGGTCAGAGAATATGACGACGCTAATGTATTATTATGAAGATCAATGACCTTAGATAATATTACCATGTGATCTTATGTTTCCGTGGTCATGTTTGATAATTCATTCTTCTAATGAAACACCTATTGTTTGTGTTCTTATGATATGAGACTCACCATCCATTCTATTAACATCATATGTCAATCTAGGCGACACACAACAATATTGATCAAATGATATATTATTGTCCTATATAACAATCACATTTTACCAAGAACTTAATTTGAGATATATATAAATATCGTTGACTCTCATAATCGCAAACGTCTTTTGGATTAATGATATTCATCTAACATAATATCTCAGGACATACACATAAAATATGGATGTAATAATGTGTAGTTAACAAATGTCTTTTATTAATAAATAATAAACTATATTACAAACATTATACCTTAAATCATTAGATCCATAACTGGTTTTAGGACATACACTCTAACACTTACGTATATTTATTTGCAGATCTCTCAAAAATGATCCTTCCCGTGCCCGCTTTTAAATTATTAAAATTGATGTTAATATCGTTTTTATTAGCTAAAAGGCTGTTACATCCCCTTTTATTTTTATTACTTTTCAAATTTTTGTGGAATCAAACAAAAAGCAATAAATAAAGGTAAATATCAATTACAATGTTCAATAATTCAAAGTCGTTGATTATATCTATTCAATCCACTTGTAATGCCAGTTGTGTACCAACTCTACACATGTTGTGCTTGTTCTCACTCTTAACATTATTAAGGATCATCATTTTTCTATTGATTTGAAAAACCCAATTATCATTTTCCACCAACTTGCCACTTTTTTAATTCTGAATACATGTTATACATACTTACTATATCAATTTGGTTTCATGTTCACAGGCTAAAGACTTGCATTGATCATCTGTCATAATGAGCAGCTCTTCTTTAGCAACTCCCATTTCCAGAAGGTTTGCTAAAACAAAACTCTATTTCTTTGTTTTCAGCTTGCTTAGTGAATGTCCTGGTAACTGATAACTGGAGTTTGTGTGTATTGGGTATGATTTTTTTATTTAATTAATATATTAAATGTCATTTCTTGTTTCAGGTTAGAAGGCAAAGTCGCGATTATCACCGGAGGTGCAAGCGGCTTTGGCAAGGTGACGGCTAAGAAATTTATCGGACATGGTGCTAAAGTCATTATAGCAGATATTGAAGATGAGCTTGGCCAAGCACTTTGTAAGGAATTTAATTCGGATCATGATTTAATCTCTTATGTACACTGTGATGTCACTAGTGATTCGGATGTTAAAAACGTTGTTGATTTCGCCATGTCCAAATATGAGAAGCTAGACATTATGTTCAATAACGCTGGCATCATTAGCAATATGGACCGAACAATTTTAGACACCGATAATGAAAAATTCAAAAGGGCACTCGAGGTCAACTCCTATGGTTGTTTTTTGGGAGCCAAGCATGCTGCTAGGGTTATGATTCCGGCTAAAAAGGGTGTCATACTTTTCACAGCTAGTCTCGCTACTGAGAACGCCGGCGAGTCGCCGTACGATTATATCATGTCTAAGTATGCGGTGGTAGGGCTTATGAAGAACTTATGTGTAGAGCTAGGGCAGTATGGGATTAGGGTTAATAGCATATCTCCCACTGCCGTTGCGACGCCATTGTTGAGTAATGCGTTAGGGATAGACAAGAAGAAGCTCGATGAGCTTCTTTGTTCATCGGCGGTTTTAAAAGGGGCGATGGCGGAGGCAGAGGATGTGGCGGAGGCGGCTGTGTATTTGACTAGTGATGAGTCTAAGTATGTTAGCGGACTAAACCTTGTGATTGACGGTGGCTATTGCACCACCAATCAGTCATTTACTAAGGCAATCAAAAATTTCTTTTCATAGTTCATGGTCACTAGGGACTGGGCCTAATAAATCAATGTACTGTTGAACTTTGATTTTTTATGTTATAAATAATTTGGTTTTATTAATTGTTTTATGACCGTTAAAGTATTAATTTAGTTGTTGTGGATTGGTGCCTTTTAAAATTATATACCTGAACCGTAAAATGAAATCGATTTCCTAATTAAGCAAGATGCAAACCAAATTAAAAGTGATTAGAAAACTTTATGGCAGTAGGAGACGTTGCAGAAGAACTAGTCATTTTAGCTGGAATAAAGCAATTTTGTAACAATAAAACTCTCAAGACCTCTAGCCAATGAACTGGGAATCGAATTTCATAAACGAGTCTGTGGCACAATAAAGACAATGAGATGGCTCCAAAGGATGTTCAGAAGATAAGGACAAATTAGCCGCATTCCATGCGCGTGACTCGGACAAAAGCAAATGCGCATTGTCTCGACTCCATGGTTAATTTCCTACCCCACTGTTGTTTATTTCCTCTTGGCCAACGATCTCCAGTAAGTCGTCTCTGAGCGGTTGCAATCTACATGGACGGCTTATTAGGCTCCAAAATTAGGGTCAAAAATATAAAAGAAATTTATTTTTAAGTGTATAAAATAATTTGTATATTTTTTTACGATAATTAATTGTCAATAATATATTCAATAATTGGCCATGACATTGACATTATCAAAAACACTTAAATACTGAAACTTTTTCTCACCGTTTTACTCGGATTAAAAAATATATTAAATTTCAGTGTATGATTGAAAAGTATATCAAGTATTAGGTATACATCTGCTACATAATATGTGGATGTTAATTACATTTTGTAATATTTGAATGAACCAGTGAAAAAATTTCAGGATTTGTGTATTTTTGATAATATGACAAACATCTCTATCTACTATATTTCATAACCTAATAATGCTCTCTCCTTAATTTAAGGAGATTCAACCAATCAAAAATTTTCAAATATTGTTCTTAATTGAGGCAATTATCTATATCTAATTGTTTGCGCAATTTTCTGACTGAAGAAAAAAACGTGTAAGGTTCAAACCTCCTGAGATAAAGTCCCAGCAATGGGTGTTTGATTAAGTGAATAAGCCTTCAAGGGGCATAAGCACGCAAATTACAGTCCTACAAATTATGAAACTACGAAATAAAAAATAATAAGATGCTCGTTTGAGTCTTCATTTGATCGGGGTTTTTTTCTTCGCATGAGTGAGCCTTTTATAGTGGAATTTGTAAACTGCTTGGACGGTTTCAGTCCGTAACTCCCCTGCAACTGCCGAGTCATGCCTTCAACCGTTGAGTTGTGCGTCATAATTGCCTGATCGTGGAGGGAAATGTCTAACTGCTGTAATCGTGGGATCAACTGCAGCATGTGTTCGATCGTCCTGACTCCTTTGTCGTTCTAATCGGTCGTCCTGACTCTCTGAGTCGTCTTAGTTGTTGGGCGATCTCCATGACTGCTCTCTTCTTCCTCGTCCTAGGTTCGAACCATCCTGTGGAATGATACATGTCTTTCCCACTTGCTTTCGTCCTTTTCCATACAGATCTTTTCTTTTTCCGGCTCTGCTCTGCTCCTTCCGATCCTTCCCCCCTCCATCCATTCTGCTATTGAACTATTCACCAACCTACGGGCTCTACCTCCCACTATCGTCTTACTATAGAAGTCACTTTTCGTCGGTTCCTCACAGACGGCGCCAACTGTTGACGGCTGATTTTCGTCTCAGCGGGCAATATGGGAATGCCATTCCCGGGACAAATCCTCCCTCAATAGTGAATTTTTTTGGTTATGGGAGACTAAGCCAAGAACTAACTCGGCCGACCTGTTTTTTTAGTAGGGTCGGCGTATGGCCGAGTAGTTGAAAGAGGTTACAGTTGTTATTTTTCTATTGTTTACAAGCTGCTATTCGGAGCATCCTCTTTAACATGAGACTACCATCCCCTTTATATACTTCCAAAACATGATATTGTTATCATTTGCAATGTTTCCCATGTGCTACCTGACCGATTGACGGGTTCTCTACCCTAGGCCTGACCTTCCCGAAAGTAAGCCTGCAGTCTGATGGTTCTGTCACCTTAATTCTGCTTTCTCCTCTGCTACACGCAACAATAATGATGACAGCCTGGACGGTGCTTCCGGGGAATGACGCGTGTTGACACATGTAAAGGAAAATCATAGATTTTAGGTTTCTGTCGGTTGCCAAATGATCGGCCAGATAACCTGCTGAGCTTCCCAAAATCACTTATGCCCTGGCCCGAGCTACCCGGACCTGGTCGGCCAAATCCGAGAGACTGTGTCCGGACTCTCCGCCGGGCCGAGGAGTGATTAACACTTTTCTGAACATCCGTCCCTTTTGGAAAAGGGGAAGTTCCACCTCTGCTTATGGGCTCCTAGTTCCTTGCTGATGTAGGTGATACGTCTCTCGTCCTCACTTCCCAGGTTTACCTCGTCCAATACATCTTGTACCCTTGTGATGCTCGCCTTATGTCGCCCGTTCAGAGCGTATTCTTCCTCTTCCATTTGTTGTTCGCTCTTATGACTCATTTCCATCAAACAATCTACCCTGCATGCCTCTCTTGTTTGCGTGAACAAATTATTTAGCAGACCTTGAAGGGGTTAATTAGGGGTGAATCCGGTAACGCAGCGGAAGCGGTGAAAATCCGATTTTCAGATTTCAAAACTTTTTCTTGGATTAAATAAATAAACACATTTATTTAATTACCCAATAATCAAATAATGAAATAAAATTTCAAATGAATCAAATTCAAGTGAAATTACCAAATTACCCTTATATGGTATTTTGTCCATTTTAGTCCGAAATTGATCCAATCAATTTTGAATGATTCTAAATCATTTCTAAGATGAACTTAGCATGTTCAAAACATCAAAACACCAAAAGCCACAAAATCCCCAAATTTCCTTACAAATGCCGAGAGCACCAAATGGTGCCCAAGTTGACCATTTGGTCATTTCATGCTTCAAAACTCATCCAAATGAAATCCAAACAACATGAAACTTTGCATGCATCATATACACACCCAAATGCTCAACATATATGAAAACCCCCAAATTTGGAATTAGTTAGAAACCCTAATTTTTCAATTTCCACAAAATGGACAAATTAGGCTAATTACATTAAATCAAATGTTTCAATCATCAATCTTTCATCCAATTCAAGTCTCAACACAATGAAACAACTCAAGATCAAATCTAGGTCATTTAAGAGTGGGTCAACAACTCTAGAATAGCAACATGGTTTCATAAACCTTAAAAGAATACATATAACTACACTAGTTACATTCTTTGTTCATCATACATGCTCAACACTTTTAAACAAATTTCCATCATCAAAAACCACAAGAAATAAAGAAAAGAATAACTTAAGAAACTCATGAGAGGTAGCCTAGATCATAAGGAACAAATTCCTTTCTAATAGTAAGTTTAAGAAACTTACAAAATCCAAGCCTTTCTTTAGGTTTTTCTTTTTCTCCTTCACTTTCTTTCTTTGTCTTTCTTCAATGGAACTTTTGTTTTTGGTAAAGTGTATTAGGTTAGTTGAAATGAAAAATGAAAAACAATTTATATGTGTAACAATTACACCTTGGCCGAAATTTGCACACCAAATTCAACAAATTGTAATTTCAATTTCATTTGCATTATTATTAATACAACTTGCATAAATATCTTTTATAACCTTTATTAGATATTTATTTAAGTCAAATATGGCAACTAAAGTCATTTACTTTAATTATCCTAATGTAAGATATTTATATTTTAATTAATTTAATCATTTAACAATTAAATAATTAATTAATTAATCAAATACAAATATATTAAATATATGTATAATATTTACATTAAATATTAAAAAACATATATTCATTTAGGATAAAAGTCAAATAACTCATTTCTATTAATTAATGTGTATTTAAATTAATCAAGTATTAAATGTAAATACACAATAATTAAGTAAATGACTATCTAGTCTCTTTAGCATGTAACTTGCGTTTAACCATTAAACGACTTTATAAATAATCAATATTATTTATTTATGTTGCTCTAGTGCTCAACGAGTATGTTTCATTATTGAGACTCTCTAGGTTCAGGTATATCCGTCACGAAATCAAATTTCATGTCCATAATCTATCCACCCGTAGATTATGACGATCACGGATAATCTCGCTAAACCATACAGGTCAAGGTCATCGCAAATGTATAATTCCTCCGTCACAGGTATCCCGATAAATCCCAGAGATATAGATGTAAACGTCAAATCTCTATCGGGACTATCCAGTCGACTATTCTATTAGCAATCTCAAAAAGAATGTTTAGAACTAGCTTCTAAACTTACCACGGGCCCATGGTTTTATCTGATTGCTAATCATATGGACTACCTATGCTCTGGTACACAGAACTGACGGATCCTATCTTGATACACATAGGACACCCTGAGGATCTATCTACACCCAACGAACAGGCGGAGGTCTGATCTAAATAGATCGGTGACGTGACTGCCATCTAAGTGTAGAAGATGTCTCATGTGCCCACAATGGCATCTCAAGTCTAAGAATCACAAGTGCTACTCAACCCAAGAAGATTCTTATTGACGCTGGTGTACCATCCATTAAGAATCTTCGGTGAGTCGTTCAGTGTTTATCCGCTATAAACACCTACACGTCTATACTAGTCTCCAAGACTTATGGTTCATTGAGAAACCATTGGAATCATATATTCCAGTATACGACATGTACCGGTCTCAACGGGTTTACTATACTGACCAAGTAGTGTAAACCTTGACCAGGAACTATCTGAGAATGACAACGTCATGATACGACTCAATGTCCGTTGCGACGCTTTTGCAACTGTACCATGACTAATCATTCTAAGGTCATTACGTCTTTACCATATAAAAGATTAGATTATATTATAGAAACTGCATATATTATTACTAATAATAATGTTTTACAGAAGTATTTAACAAAATACAACCGGGAATTGGCGCTCTGAGCACCAACCCCTACAGACCTGTGGGGTATGGCTCGTCATTTTGAGCCACAATGGCCGAATTTTCCCATTCATTCAGAACTCTGGTCGGCCCGTAATTTCCTTCATACATGAAGTATTCGGCTGAATTGGTCTCTTCAGCGAAAGGCTTGTTGTCAGCATGTATTATTTCCACTTCGTCTCTCTGGTTCCAGAAAACTAGGCATTGATGAAGAGATGAAGGAATGCATCGGCTACCGTGTATCCAATCTCGTCCTAAGAGCATGTTATATGTGGTTGGCCTGTCTATAATGAAGAACACTACTGTCTTCGTAGTACTCCTTACTTGTAAGTCTAGTGGGACGACCCATTTGGCCGTTGTCGCCCCTACATTGAAACTTTTTAGCACCACTTCCGTAGGGATGAGGTCGTCTTCTGACTTTGCTAAACGCCCTCAGCATCCTAACCGGGATCGCATTGATGGCTGCTCCATTGCCAATCAACACTTTGGTGATGGGTATCCCGTTGGCCTTTGCTTTTACATACAACGGCCGTAGGTGCTTCGTCATTTATGGTGGTGGTTTTGGGAATATCACATTCCCTGATAGGCCTACCTCCATTGCTTGTTCATTCTCACTGTTGGCCCGAGGTAGTTTTCCCTCCATGTCCCACCCATAAGGTGGTAATGTGACCGGCTCATCGTGAGAGACATTATTGACGACCAGTCTTCGCTTTTCCGCCCTGGTAACGGTCCGTCTTATTTTGGGCATCCTATATAGGACGAGGTATGGGGATTGTCCCAAGTCTTCTCCTAGCGTTCCGATTGCAGGGTTGCCGACCTCATATAATTCTTTGAGAAGCCGATTCTGTGATATTTCCATTCTTCATGCTTCGGTTCTGATGTCTATTTCTTCTTCCATGTTAGTCATTTCCTCTTCTGAAGCCTCTCTTTGTTATCAAGAGTGCTGCAAATTCTGTTTCATCACCATCATAGCCATCTTTGTTATGTCCAGCCTTTTCATTGTTATTCCCCTTGAATTTCTCGGACAACAAGTAATGATTAGCCACAACCGTGGCATACTTCTAAACTGAATAACAATAGGGGGCTCTTCATCGTCTGTCTCCTCCCGTTTTCATCTATCAAACTTGGTGCGCTCCTCGCAGTTCGTTGTTGTCCCTTCTATGTCGTCACTCTCTTACTACTTACATCTGGTTTCTTCCCTATATAAGCACTACGGCCTGTAGGGACCTTCATTTCACCTTATTGGCGCATTATACGGCCATAATTCCTCTAGTACCGCCTCAGTTACGTCCTTGTCATTTCATCCAAAAGAGGGTAGTTCATTCCTGGACGTTGCGCCGAATGTGGCCTATGGTATGAATGACATACGTTGGGCCGATGAATTTTCGGCCTAAACATCCTTACATTTTGGATGAAATTTGAATTTTCACCATAGAATCTTGGTGTGAAGGTCCTCGGTTGCCATGCTACTGGCTCTTTTCTTACAGGCCTTTCACAGGTATCTTCCAACTCCCTCATCCATTCTATATTGTTCTTGCACCGTACACAGAGATTTTGCCGATCCTTCCGTTCTTGGGGTGTTTTAATCCTTTCCAGAGTGCTTGGACGATGACAGTCTTGTTCTTCATCTAGGACCAACTTGAACTTTGGCAAGTTTATTTTGGTAAGGTTCGAATTGATCATGTTTAATTCCACTGGTTTTGGGAAGGGGTTGTCGTATACTGCCATCTTTTTTTCGAACGCTATTCGTCCAGATTCTATGGCATCCTACAAAACATTCCGAAAAATGAGACAATTATTAATCGAACGCTATTATGCCACTTACAATATTTTTTACCACCGATTTGCTCGGTGCTTGGCAATGTATGGCGGTCGCTCAAACTAATTTGCTTGTCCTTATATAATTGATCGAATATGGCATCGACTTTCGTGATATCAAACGAGAAGTTCCTACTCTTTTTATCGTTCTTTTCTTTGGTTTGGGGTTCAGCCCACGCCTTACAAACGTACGGATTCCCTTTAACCAATTCGGCCAAAAATAAGTCGGCCGATTCGACGTCTATTTCGCCTATTTCATAATCGACGCTCCTGTAATAATTTCCTTTGCTGGAATTTTTCATTTGCTCCTCCTCTCTTAATAACCGTTCATAACGCACTACACTAGTAGTGAGTTTGGGGAGATCCCAAAATTCATGATCTTGAAATTTCTTTTTTAGATCGAAATTGAGACATCTTTGGGCGATTCTCACAAATTCATTTTCTGGAAAAGGCACGTAACATCGGCCTTGAGCCAATTTATTTGTGTTGACAATTTAAAAGGATTCAACCAATCAAAAATTTGTCACACAAATTGTCAACACATATACCTGTCCTTCCCGCTTGTTAACTATATTTGTTGACAATTTAAAAGGATTCAACCACACAAATTTGTCAACACAAATTTATAAGAAGCTAACAAAGTTCTAATGCTACACTATGGACCAGGCCATGGCCCGAGCCCAAATTGAAATTAGATGGGAGGAAGATAAGAGGAACAAGAAGAGAGAAAGTTCCACCATCCATCACAACGAAAGAATACTGAATCCTCCCAAGTGACCAAAATAATTCATTGGCAATGCTCCACATCCAATAGACATAAAGGTTCATCAAAAGAGGGATCATCGCTCTTTTAATCGATATTTTGATCATCAACCTTTACCTTATATGGTCGAGGACAGGACATCACCAAACAGGCCAAGACTCCCAGACTATAACTTTACCATTTTCCTAGGCAACTGGTCTCGGTCCTTAAAAAGACAGGTCTACTAGGAAGGACACAAGCAAATGGTGTGAGTTCCACCGAGACTATGGTCATACGACAGCCGACTGTGTTGCCCTGAGATTATAAATTCTGGAGCTACTGAATAAGGGGTACTTGAAAGACCTGTTCATAGAGAAGGGCAAAGCTATAATGACCCGAAGAGACGATAGAAACAAACGAGGAGACGGCCCCCCACCACCGCTGCCAATCAAAAATACGTTGAATTCATCTCGGACGGATCCAAAGTAAGTGATGTTTCTTACTCAACCGCCAAACGACATTCGAGAGAAGCTATAGTCGAAACTTCTCAGTCTATAATGTCAATTGAAGGAATTTTCAACAACCTAACCATCGAATTCACTGACGACAGTTGCTCTAGTCGAATGAACCCTCATCACGATGCCCTAGTGATCTCCTTGCAGTTTGCAAACTTCATGATCAAGCGGTGCTAGTTGATACCGGATCTCATCCAACATCATCTTCACCACTTCCCTAATAGACATGGGGGTAGAATTAGATAAAATCAATCAAAGATTGACTGCACTGATCGAGTTCAGTGAGGAGCAAAAAATTCACCTTAGGATAAATATCTCTCTCAGTGTACACGGGGGGTCAACAAGTTCACAACGTTCTTTGTCCAAGACTGCACCTAAGCCTACAACATGATCGTCGGCTGACCATGGATTCATGATATGAGGACAGTCTCATCTTGTTACCACCAAGTGTTGAAGTTACCCACCAAGTGGGGCATACAAGAGATAATTGAGGACCAACTTGCCACAATGATCTGCTATCAAATGACTTTGAAAGCCAAATCTCAGTCACCATAACAATTACATGAAGGATCTCATTGGGCCGAGCAAGATCAGCAATATTGAGTAACTCGATGAGGTCCAGATTCACCCCCAACTTGCGGACCACAAAGCTCAAATTGGGGCCTACCTTGAACCCAATCTACGTGGAGATTTAATTAACTTCCTGAAAAAGTGACACGAGTATTTTGCATGGTCGCATGAAGATATGAACGGGATAGATCCCGGGATGATAACCACGAGCTCTAAGTGGACCCAGACTACCCCCAATTAGATAGAAGAGAATAAAGTTCACTCCTGAAAGGAACCGAATCATCGACGAGGAAGTTCAAAAGCTTCTACAAAATGGAGCCATCAGAGAAGTCCAGTATCCATAGTGGATTTCCAACATTGTGGTAGTTTGAAAGAAGAATGGGAAATGGCGTGTCTGTATCGACTTCACATATCTGAATAAGGTTTGCCCAAAATATTCATTCCATTTACCTCATATTGATTCGATGGTCGATGTTACAGCAAGGCATGAGTTATTGAGCTTCATGGATGCCTACTCAGGCTACATCAAATCCTCATGCACCCAAGCGACCAAGAAAAGACAGCCTTCGTCACCAACAGAGATATCTATTGATACAAAGTGATGTCATTCGGACTCAAGAATACTGGAACCACCTACCAGCATCTCATCAACAAGATGTTCTCCAAGCAGATTGGGAAGACTATGGAGGTCTACATAGATAACATGTTGGCGAAATCGATGAAAGCCAAGCAATATCTAGAGCACTTGCATTAGGCATTCCAGATAATAAGGAAATATGGTATGAAGCTGATGTTGGGGCGGATGTGGAACCCCTAGGGTCAGATCGGTTCCTTGCGCAGCAGAAGTGGGTCTAACCTATTGATATCAAGCATGGGTATATTTTTAAATAATTTAATGGAATACTATATTCCATTACGAGTTTATAGGAAAAAATTGGGATTGAATCGGAGTCCAGAAATTCAAAAATAGACAAAAATATGTTTCAGCGCTCACGTGCGCGACGCGCGCGCTGCAGTACGCTGCTTCACTGTCAATTTTGTTTCCCATAATTGTGATCAAAATATATCATTCAGCTCTCTGAAAATAGAGAGCTAAAGGAAATAGGATTTTTAACCCTAATTGCTTCCAACCTTCACTAAACACTTCCAAACACCAAAAATTAATTTTTAACATCAAAACCAACATCAACACATGTTAAAGAATAAAATCATATTTTTTTAAAATAAAAAATTTTTTTACAAAAAAAAATAAATTTATTCTAAATACGCACATGTGTAAATTTTGAATCTAAAACACAAAATAAATTAGAATCCCCAATGAAGTGACCCATGAATAATTCTAGGCCACTCAAACATGGTCAAGTGATTCTAAAATGATAGTCATAGCTCCAAGCTATCATCCAGAGTTCCAAACTCTAATTTAATGTTTCATGTCCAACATGAACATTTTTACCCAATCACAAGCATATTATTTTTATGCTTCCAAATCATACATACACAATTCATTAGTCTAATTTCAACACCAAATTATGTTATTATGTATCCAATACATAGTACATCACTATATGCTTCATCAATGAAAACAACTCACTAATGAAAAATATAGCTTTAGAGAAGATCAAACTTACCTAGTAAGTTTGATTCCAAATCCAATCTTCTTCTCCTTATTAGAATATTGTAGAAAACTTCCAAAGTTAGCAAGCTTGACTCCAATATCCAATCTTGATTCCAATGCTAGCAAGCTTGATTCCGAGATACAATCTTGATTTATCCTTGTTGAAATGTTGTAGAGAACTTCCAAAGTTAGCAAGCTTGACTCCAATATCCAATCTTGATTCCAATGCTAGCAAGCTTGATTCTGAGATCCAATCTTGATTTATCCTTGTTGAAATGATGTAGAGAACTTCCAAACATTCTCTAAATACTTCTTTTACTTAGGTTAATATTTCTAAATCTTGCTTGTTTTAGCTTTCACAAGCCTAACTTTCTTAAGCTCAAGCTTAATTAAAAACTTGCTCAGGCTTGCCCTTTATAGCAAAACTTATGTAATTTTTAATTAATAAAAGTCTTAATCAACTTTTAGGTGGGCTTAATCCAATTTCTCCAAATATGTATTATTAGGTGTGACTAATCACCTTTGTCTACTACTTTGATTTAATCCAATTAAATCAAAACAAATACATCTATTATTACATATTTGTAATTACCAAAATATCTTCCAATGGTAGAGATATTTATGAAATTACAACAAAGCCTTTGTACGATTTTGGATTAATCTAATTAATCCAATTGGGTCAAAGTAAATAATTAATGTTATCCAATAATACTTAATTATTTTAGTCGATAATTATAATATTAAATATTATTTATTATCAAACATTATCGGCTACCCAAGTGCTCAACGAGTACACTTCATATTGTGGGACTCTCTAAGTTCAGACACGTTCGTTATATAAGTCTAGCTAATATGTACGCAATCCGGCCACCTCCGAATTCGCAAAAAACACGAACGACCTTTCTGAACCATACAAGTCAAGGTCATCATATATGTTTAACAATCCATCTGTCGTAGGTTATCTGAGTTATGCTTAGGAAATATAGATTACACCGTCAAGTTTTCGAGGCGCACATCTCATGTCGACAAGTCCATGATTCTTTACAACTAATCAGAAACCATTTCTAATATATGCGATCCACCCTAGGTGATCCGCTTTGGCCAAAGTCTAAAGAATCGTGACTTAATTACATGGATACCTAAACCCCTTTATGGTACACATACTGGCCGACGGATCCTATCTTGATACGCACTTGATTAATGAGTGCATCGTTCCACACCCAGCGAACATCTAGAGGCCAGACCATGAAAGGTTTCTGACATCTAAGTGTGGAGGATCTCACACAAAATCAATGCTATCTTATAGTCAAAGGATCACATATGCTACTCGACTCGAGAAGATTCCTATTGATGGTGGTTTATACTTCCAACTATTATGGATCACCTATGAGTCATTCAGTATTCGCTCTAACGAATACCCACATGTCTATATGAGATTCCCAAGCTCATGGTACATGTGCCAGTCTTGTAGGTTATAGGAATTCGACCGTATTTCTAAAACCAATGACTATGAATATTTACTATAATAATAGTTTATGATAGTAATATTATCCCAATGTCAAACCACCCAGTGTCTAGTATTACTACATGACTATTCTAAGGTCGATATCATTCTCAGCACATTTATATATCAATCTAATATACATAATGGCATTACCATTAAATAAGTTGAAATGAAAATGTAATTATTTTATTAATAAATAATAAAATATAATGTACAATACATTATTCAGATTGGCGCTCCCATCACAAACTCGAACAGTTGAACCCTACTAAGTTCACCTTCAGCATCGCTTCTTGCCAGTCAACAATGAGAGGCTCTACATCTATTTGGGGGTTCAGAATAAGCTGTCAGTGCAGTCCTGATTAGAGAGGTAGAGGGGACGCAACTCCCAGTCTACTACGTAAGTAAATCCTTACTCGATGCGGAGATTCGCTACATCCAAATGGAGAAGTTGTTACTTATTTTAATGACAGCGGCCCGGAAGCTACGCCCCTACTTCCAAGGGTACCTAATCATGGTCTACAATTCCTACCTCATGAGGAGAATACTCCATGAGCATGAACTTTATGGGAGGCTGGTGAAATAGGAAGTGGAGCTTGGGGAGCATGATATAACTTACCAGCCACGGACCTCAATCAAATCTCAGGCACTAGCAAATTTCGTGGCTGGCTTTTGCCCCAATCTATAGGTTCCAACCGAATTGGATGTCCAATGTATCCAGTAGATAACAACTTGGAAACTTACAGTCGACGGGTCAAGCAACAAGCGAGGATGTGGATTGGGACTTGTAACCACCACCCCTGAAAGAGACACACTACAACAAGTAGTCAAGTGCAGTTTCAAAGTCACCAATAATAAAGCCGAATATGAAGCACTAATAGCCGGAGTAACGTTGGTTATGGACCTGGAAGCCAAAAAGATAGAAGTTAAATCAGACTCCCAACTCATTGTCAACCAGCTCCAATGGTAGGATCAAGCAAGGGACTCATAAAATGGCCTCATACTTACAAA